>QLPD01001930.1:0-18148 GCA_003314085.1 Hymenopellis raphanipes
TCGATGGCGCGGCGTGATCTGCTGAAGACGTGTTGGCTCCGGCTCGTACATGAACACACAACACCCCACCACCTCACGATATGCAGCATTGTCTATGATGTTGTATTGTCGGGAGGTGTGGGGGTTGCTGTGCTCGTGCAATACGAATCGCAGCTGGTGCTAGTTAGCGCCAGCATGCTCGTACGGCACGAAACCCTGATATGAACTGTATAGTTCAACATGTAGAGAGGATATAGTCTGGGTGTATGTAGGATATAGTTTACGTGTAGGTAGGATGTAGTCATCTCATTGTTAGGACATAGGTAGAACATTATTAGGACATTATTAGGGCATTGTTAGGACATTATTAGGGCATTGTTTGCCTGTTGTCAGCGTGTTGTTTGCCCGTTGTCAGCGTGTTGTTTGCCCGTTGTCAGCATGTTGTTCGCCCGTTGTCAGCGCATCATTTGCCCATTGTCAGCATGTTGTTTGCACATAGGATTGGATACTTAGCACATAGTTAGTGTATTGTTCGCATGTAGGATACATGTTGTCAGCGCATAGTCTACACGTAAAATACAGATGATTTGCACTTAAATAGGTGGGGGGGTTTTCAAGTAATGCCTTGTTATATCAGGAATCATAATTAGGTCTAACTAGGGTCTAAGTATGAATTGGTGTCATTACTAGGTCTAGCTATACCCTAGCTAGTTTTCGACACTTTTTGTGATGTATGCTCGAATTCATAGAGCAACCAAAATTCCCCGCTAGATACATCCGAGGTTACAGTTACACATAAGTACTACTACATATACTTACTTAATTTACGTATAGTTACGACGCATATAGCGATTGCATACCAACGTACGGCGAGTGGACATTTGTTCTCAGCGTCCCTCCGCTAAGGTGTGGGGTTTTCCCAAATCGCGGAGTACCCGTGGCAGAGTTGGCTAGAGTATTCAGGTACGTTGTAGGATCAGGAGGACTCTCTCCCGGTCGAATAGAATTACTTGCAAGAACACCCCCTTGCAATGCAAGCATTCTTGGCGACAGTCCTGGTGCTGGCGTTCCCGAGCTTCTCCGACTCGACATTGGCGTCTCACTCCGAGATGTCGACGATGAACCTGAAGACGACGAACTCGAAGATGATGGCCTAGAAGTCGCATTGGTAGATGAAGGAAGGGGATATTTGGCCGGATTGGATGGCGTCCTGCCCGGTGGAAGGGGATACGAAAAGCCAGGAGGAGTGGCCTGGGCTGCGTAAGCCGTGCGAGGCGTCCTGGAACCACTCGAGGTTGAGGGACCCGGGCCTTGAAAGGGAGGATATCCATTAGTAGGCTTTCCTTGACTCCCAAAAGAATGCGCATTTGCCACAGATGTTGCCCAAGCGTCTGGAAAAACCAGATCAGCAAACAACGCTGACAATACGAGCGCAAAGACGACTAACTTGGCCCAGCTGCACTACCATTAGAGACACCGTTTCCCCAATCGCTATGTTGACCCCAATTGTTCGACGATATCATCTTGGGAGTTTGATTTGCTGGTTCCGAGGGTGGTTTAGACATTGGTACGAATCCAAAAGGGAGTTGATTATTCTGGGAATAGTCGACCTCTGATTCGGATTCTGTGTCACTGTCCGGAGGAATGACAGGTCCTTGTTCGGGGCGCTCCAAGGGGAGTGCTTGAGGAGTATGGTTTGGGCTTAAGAAACCCGACGCTTGAGATGCTGAATGATCCATACTCGCCGATGGCGGCCGTGACTATATCACTTATCAGTCCTCAGATCATGCAGGATGCGAAACCAAAGAACATACCGGCGGCTCAATATTGAACTCAATGCTATGAGTACTGTGGCTGCCATTGGAGGACCTGCGCTGTAAAGGGTTTGGCTGACTCGAGGATGCAGAGTGTGGTACTGGAGGCTGTAGCATGTTGGGATCCTGAATTTGTGACAGATACGGCGCTGGATATCCGGGACTAGCCTCCTGTGGTCGAAAATGAGATTTGGAGGAGATATGCAAAACCTGTTCCTACCTCTGTACTTGTACTCCTCCTCCATTCCTCCACAATCGCATTGGGTTCGCGAATTTCAGGAAGCGGGGATGGAGCCACCGACCCGGAGAGGATGCTACCACCTTCTGGAATGGCATTCAGACGCGACACTTCCCTCTCTGAGCGAGGGAAGGACGAAAGATAGTCCACAGACAGTGGTGTCATCGTGCCTGTGTCCGGTTCTGAATCAGGAATCCTAGTACCTTCAACTTGTATCACTGGCGGCTTGAAATCTCGATATGGGACCGATTCTGCTACTGGTGACTTATCGTGAACTTTGAAATCGGGAATGGGAATCGGAGGAACCGTTACGGGGAATGCCTGTGCAGGCGATACTGCCTTTGGGGCTTGCGGAGGAGATAGCGCGCGGGTAAGAGACACTTTAGGTGTCTCATGCACCACGGAAGATGGCCCAACGCGAGGAGTGGTGTGATACCCATTGAGACGAGGAGTTTCACTTCGTGTCTGCAGGACTGGCCCTGACAACAGAGTCGACTCTACAACTCGAGGGGTCCCATTAAAAGTTGGCGGAGGGATCATCCGAGGCTCAGGACTAGATGATTTGGATTGAGGAACGACTTGAGGCAAGGATGTGGGGAGTGCCGAAGGTGTGCGTGATTGAGGGGGTGGGAGGTGATAGCTTTGATTAGGAAATGTATGGTCAGATGTCTGCCTCGCAATACTGGCGGGTGGTGAGGCCACTGAACTTTGGCGCAAAGGACTGGCTACAGAATGCGCAGCTTGGTTCGGTATAGTCCCGTTTACCGCTGGTGAGCGAGGAAAGTCTTGCGACCGTGGGGTATTGTTGGAATTGCTGACTTCCGGAATGTCCGAGAGTTTACGAAAGGGAGTCATCCGGGGTGGGTGAGGTGCTTTCTCGACGCTTGGAGGCTGAGATGGCGGTCGTGAAGCAGGCTGGGATGGCACAGAACGCGTTGTCTGGGTACGCGAAGGACGAGACTGCGTATTAGTCCTAGATTGACGCTGAGAGCGGTGGTTGTCTGATGAAGAATGCTTGGACCGGTGGGAAGTACGAGGAGGCTCGTGTCTCCGATAATCCCACTCAGGCCCAGAGCGATAACGAGGTCGTGTATCCTTGATGAGTTCAGTGCCAGTTGTCTGCACAGAAGCTCCGTCATTGTCGTCGTAGACATCGTCATGAACTTCCTCGATGTAGGCCATGCTGGGGAGGTCCACCAATGGCTTTGCTTTGCGGTCGCCGTCCGGTAGGGCCCTCATGATAATGTTATAGCCATCCCGTACTCCAGCGCGCCGACCATCCTCGTGCGCTTGCGTGCGAACGAGTTCCTTCTCCAAACGACGCATACGCGCCGCCAGGTCAGCAGCAATTCGCTGGGCAGTTAACTTTTCTTCCTCCTGCTGATGCAACAGCTCCTTGGTACGTTCCAACTCAGCATTCTTGTAGTAGAGGTCTAGCTGGTGCCGTTCTGCCTCTCGGTGCGCCTGAGTGGCAGCATCGCGTGCCTCCATAGCGCGCTCAGTCCTCTCAGCGTCGTCCAGCAGCTGGTTGAGGATGTACTCTTGGCGCGACTCTCTGCGGTTGCCAGCCTCTCGCTCCCACTGCAGGTGTTCCTGCAGAACTTGAAGCAAATCACGTCGTTCGCGCTCCTCGGTCAAATTGTTGAGCTCCTTTGCAGTAGAGTGATGGGAATCTGCATTCTCGCTGTGATAGCGCTTCCTCTCGGCCTTCAACTTTTGTTCGAAACTTCTTGTTGATGACACTGAACCGTCTTTCGAAGGAAGAGGCGGTGGAAGGTCTGGCTCTGGAAACTTGACTGGAACAGGTTCACCAACGTAGTTGAAGTAGTCATTACTGCCACTGTAGTACACGGTGGTAAGGACACAATTCAGTATGTTACTGACAGCATTACGCACTTGGGATAATGTTGGTTCATCGAGTTGCCGTTACTGTCCGCCACGAGCACACAGTCGGCCTGTCCGGCAGCGTAAGTCGGGTGCTATACCGACGCGTTTCTCGCCTCCAACAACGATGGGCAGACTAGCAGAGCCGGCGGAACCTAAAATGCGATGTGCGATGTGTGACGGGGTGAAGGTGCAAAGCTGTGTTATTTGTTTGGTTTACCGTAACTCCGGTATACATACTCAGGGTCTGACTGGATCTACATGCATCTACATCCTTGCAGCCAATATTTATAGGGTTGATAAATCACAGCTAAACTACACGCAAAGCATTTATAAAGTCCCAGAAAATCCACTGTTATGAAGGTACTGGTGTACCATTCATGGCGTCGTCCACCTCGCCGAAAATGTCAAGGAAGGCAGACACTCGAGCCTTGTTGGTCGCCTTCTTCATCACAAAGTCCCTCAATCCCGATTTGAGCGTGGGCTGCTTGTCTACAAGCTCACGTAGTTGCTCCTTGGGGAGTTGGAGAAGAGCATTGAAGCTCGCCGGGGCAATCACCTTTGCACACCGGATGAAACCCTCCCATAAAGGAGGATTGGTCCATATCTTCTTTGTGATCAGACGAGAAAGCAGTGTCGTCGATACGAAACCTATCAGCGATTTATAGGTTGTGACAGCCTGAATGACCTATTGAAACTATCAAGTTGCGCTCAAATGCCGAAAGGGTAAACAACGAACAGTTCGAAGGAATAGAACGGGGAGAACCGGTTTGTCCATGATTTGCTGCATGACTACAGCCAGAATCTCAGACCGGTACACATCAGTCATTGAGAAGCATATGCCAATAGCTGATACGTTCGTTCGTTAGTGCTCATACCACCCATAACAAAAAAATACCCACCTTCAACAGCGCTCCTGATACCAATCTCCTTCTCAGAGTCATGCAATAGAACCATGAGTTCCGCCGGCGTGAGTAACTCACTCTGCCGAACTCGAGGAAGATTGGACGTGACGCTCCCAAATGTCTGTGGCGGCGTTGTCACGATCGCGCTGAAGACGGAGCGAACCAAATTCTTGGGCTCAGTCTCGCCATTGAGAATACCGACGATTCTTGGTAAGTGACGAATGATATCGGGCTGGTGAATGTATACCCAGTTAGACATGTCCGCGTACTTCCGAGATTGGAGGACTTACCTTGTCCATCTCAGCAATAATTGGGATCAAGAATCGAGCGTCCAAATCTCGCTCATTGATCAAAGCCTTCACTAATCCCACGAGTTGAGGACTAGGGCGGCCGTGCTCCGTGAATATCGTCAGAACCCTCAAGGCTAGAGTCTCTGCTCCTGGAGGGCACTGACGCATGAGCGTGAGGAGTTTCGTATGACTAGATCCCAAAGACCGAATCAGAGGCGTGAGTAAATCCTGGATAGCCTCCTGCACAGTGACATCCATTTGACCATATGCAGTAAAAATCCTGGAACTGAATGAGCACAGGAAAGTGAGCCTTAAGACAGACGTACTCTTCCAAGAACTCGGGGAGTTTCACAGAAAGCGCAAATAACAACTCCACATGCTGCAAGACATCACTCTTTTGCGCTGGCAGTTGTATCCGCTCGGGTAAATATGGCGTATGGATCAGCTCTTCCTGTGGAAGCTGACCATCCTCCATATTCTCATCGTCCCTGTGGGCATCGGCGCTTTCTTCCTGTACTGCCGGAGGAGCCGAAGGCGAAGCGTCAACCTGCATATCTGTGGAAGGCGCGGATTCACTCAAAGGTTCAACTGGGTTGGCGACAGGTTTCGGGGCCGCCATGTCCATGTCCGGAGCTTCAGGTGAGCGCTGAAGTTTCCGAAGCATCTGAAGTGCAAAAACGCGGATCATGGTATCCATGGGTTGATGATTGGGTACCCATGACTTGACAGTATTGATAGCAGCTCCTCGAATCTTTTTATCCGCATGAGTGGTTAGCTCCAGCAGGACGTTAAGGGCATCTGATCGAAGGGCGGGTCGCTGAATGACGAATCCACGAAGAGTTGTGAACCCGACTTGCATTTTACCAGCACTGAAGGGCGTTAGCGTAGGGGAATGAAGAGAAGTGGTATAACAACCTTTCAGGCTCGACGCAGAGCTCTCGAAGTAGAATAAATATGTCCGAAGGGATATCCGGTAGATCTAGCAGGAACCGAGAAAACGACCGGTCCTTACCATCCAATATGGCCTGGTAATTGGAGACTATCTGGTTAAGCCAGGTCTCGTAATTTGGTCGCTGAGCAAATGTTAGCACAGTAAAGATTACAGGTCTATAAACCATACCCAGGTTTTGTCCTTCTCCTCTTTTTTTTGTCTTATTCGATCATTATGCCACTCTTCGTTCATCCACGTAGTCGCAAGTCGTATTCTGAAGAACCGTTAGTCCCAAAAGGCACTGATCTAACTGATTTCTTCGTACCGAGACGTAAAGTCCGCCATAATATAATCACACAAGGACTGCCTCATTGTATCCTGCCGCTGATAATACGCCTCGTCCTCCTCTTCCTCGCCACTCAACTCCTTTGGTGGCCTTACAACACGTGTAATCATCCGCACCAACAACAGCATAGACATATCCGTAGCAGCTCGTGCACTGGAAATCTGAGAGTCTGGTGATACTCCAGCATCAATGAAGCTAGCTCGGATGTCCTCTGCTCCAGTCCATATCCGTTGCGTCGATAGCTTAAGGAGGGCAGCACGGTCGGATTCACTGAGATCTTTGGGCGGAGGCAGCTTGAAGTCAACAAGGGAAAGGTCATTGGAGATGGACACTGTTGTGTCAGGTTCAGTATCGGCGGGAAGAGGACCGGCCAGCTGAAAACAAAGGTAAACGATTGTCGCTTTGAAAACAAAGACACCAACCTCCTCGTTAAGACGGTCTGGCTCGAATTCCATCTCGTCCTGGTCGATATCCATTTGAAGAGGGTCCACAGGTTCTTCGACTTTGACGGGTTGTGAAGGTGGTGGTGGCGGTGGTGGTGTTTTCGAACGTGGAGGGGCAGATGTGGAAGCGACAGGTGCAGACGGTGGTGAATGAGGCCGGGACGCGACAGTTGGGGTTTCGCGCGCTGGAGGAGTTTGTGTGGGAGCCGTACCTTTTTCCCGATACGCTTGTATGAGACTGAGCAATGTAGGTTCGCTAAAGGCATCCAGGTTGGCGACGATGAGGTCAGTAATGAGGGTGGCAGGAAGAGTAGTGAAGTCAAATGAAGCGAGGACATTGGGGGTAGAAGGATCTGATTGCAGTTTTACGCGTTTCGCGTCAGCTAGAGGTTCAGCATCTGGAAGTGGCCGTTTCTTCGTGTCCAGACCAGCGGCTTTGGCAGCTTTGCGCTTTTTTTCTTCGATGACAGCCTCTCCCATACGTATTTGCTGTTGAGATAAGACCTCGTTGATTTGGGACATGAAGTTGGAGTTGTTGGGCATTCTACACGCTTATCAGAATCGTCAATGGCGCCAATGAGAACAAACAACATACCGCGACATGTGTATGAGAAGGATGCGAATGACCTTTTCAACACTCTTTATGCTCGAACTGGACTGTCCTGCCAGAGCACTCGGAGTCCAGCGACTGAGGGTGTTGATTATAAGAGATGTCATGGCCGGTCTTTGCTTGCTCAAGGTAGCCCAACTATTGAGGAGGGCGGACAAGATATCAACATTCCTAGATGATGTGAGCGTGAATTCTGAAAGGAAAGTGTACAACTAACTGGCTGGATAGGACAAGGGTGATGACTGTCTGCAATAAACGCTGCCCTTCGGACTCCAAGGCTGCAGCTGAAATGAATGGATGGTCTGGGGGACAAAAGGCAATGTTGGGATCTGTCTTGACTTGCAACTAGGCAATGGTAGGTAATATAGTCACAAGCATGGAAGGATAAACGCACCCGTGGGTCAGAGACGCCACGCGTCTGCACGAGAATAGCCCGCTGCATAAACTTGACTGCCGACAAGCGTACACCGTTGCGGACATTGGGAGCTTCCACGAGTGCCAGAATGCGCGCTTTGCAGGCAGAGATGGTCTGCCATGGAACAGGATTGGAGCGGACACCACATCTAGACAGGTCGTGAGCGCGTTGCTATAATTGTGGCGGCTGGACGCGTACAGGTAGCGGAAGAGAAGGGGATAGACGGTGGTGAGAGTCTGAATGGACAGCTTGACGACGGCGGGCGTTGGGTCATCGAGCAGTTGGGCCAGCGTATCGAGCACTTTCAACGACACTGAGAAAATGGGGAGAAATTCAATAAAAAAAGGCAAATTGTATTCAATAATGACCGACTAACGCTGAGTCTTTTCATCAAGCGACAAAGCAGAGCGACATATGGCGTATTGTAAGAGGTCGAGCGTCCATCTCTTGAGGAGAGAGTCACTGGCATGGGCGACCGAGGCGACTAGGCCGGTACCCAGCAGCACCGGAATGGGTGATGGACGGCTTTCTAGTGATTCACGAAGAGACGCTAACAATTCTGCCTGCTCCGCCGAGTCAGCAGGTACCACCAACGCAGCCTGAAGCGTTGCCAATGGGTCCACTGGATTGCTCGTCGTCGTCGACGACATTGTCCTCCGCCGTCCAAAGCAAGCTGCACTTGTGACACTTGGTCACATAACACCGCATCTCTTCTCCACCATGGTATAACACCTTTACTCGTCGTCAGTAACCGCGAGCTCACCCGTGCAATAGGCTGCTCAGCAATCGCAGGGAATCCAGACGCTGCTCGAGGCCGAGAAGGAGGCCGCCAAAATTGTGCAACAAGCCCGTCAATGTACGTTGCCATCACTCTTGTTCCCGAGCTGCTCTCATTGCCTTTAGATCGTGTACAGAAGCTCAAAGACGCCCGGTCAGAGGCATCCAAGGAAATTGAGGCGTATAAGAAGACCAAGGAGGACGAGTTCAAGGCATTCGAGGCATCGGTGCGTCCATCTCAACTTGTCCTCTGCTCCTCCTAATACCAGATCTAGCACGCAGGCACGACTTCCAGCGCCCAGACCGCCATTGACAAGGACACTGAGATCAAGCTGAAGGAGGTTACCGACTCGTACAACGCGCACAAAGACGAGGTCGTGAAGAAGCTACTAGACAGAGTTGTCCTCGTTACCCCAGAGCTACACCGCAACCTCAAGAAGCAATGAGATATCCAAGTTATACCCTACGCTATTATATATATGAACTCCTTTCGCGTAATACTATCCTAATGATTCTGGATTCATGATTTGACCTCTGACTTGGTCTGAACACACTCGGGCTTTTGGAAACCGATAGAGCATTACATGTTATTGATATCCTGTATTTATCACGCCGAAGTCGCCATCCCTTTTTCGTTGCGCCACACATCTTCGGCCCGACATCTACAGGCTCCTGCCAAGCAAGCGCAAAGCTCAAGAACCTATAAAACCCCATGACCATCAAATTTTTTCCTCACTCATTTCACGACTAGCTTATTGTCCCCTTGCGATTTCTTCCATTTCTCGCAGGAGTCTACCGCTTGTCGCAGACGGAACCGCGTCTCAGCTGGAGCTTTCTCCATCCTTTCGGTGTCGATTAAAAATCGACATGGGGAATCGTTCCTTACCAGAGTCGCAACATTCACTTCAATTCGTACATACAGTCGTCGTAGTCGTGTTTACATCACACTGAATGAATATCCTTGGTCTCTTCTTCCGCTCGAGAAATAGTTACATTTTATAGTCTTGAAATCTGCATGCTACAATGTCACTGTCAGCTTCAGCGGAACAGAGACCCAATATCTCCTATGCTTGTGGGTATCGTAAGTACTGCGAGATAATCGTCCTTGTCATATCAATAGATGGAAAAAGTGAGTGCGAAAAAACCACGAGACAACGGTAAACTACAGATAATGAGAAATCAAAAATCAATAATAACGCAAAACGAGTGTCGGGTCTGGTGGCTGAGCGCTGAGTGCTATATCCGTTGTCGAACGGGATACCCAGCAGGCACAAGCGATGGCTGGTCTGTACTCGGTCTAGCCTGTACGTAAGAATTCGGCCGTGATCCATTGCCGGAGGCGTTGGGGGGTCGCGGTGGGTTGGACCACTCATCTGCTGGGGGAGGAGGGTTCCTTGGAGAATTCTGCGTCCCGCCCTGAGGCGGTAATGATGGTGAGCCCGTAGGGTAAGAAGAGTTGGATATAGGCATCCCACCAGGATGAGGTCGAGCCCCGTTCTGGGGCATCCCGAGTACCGGCGCGCGCTCCACGCTTGGAGAGTTCGTCGGAGGGAATCGTGGCGTGCTGCCATTAGAGCCACTGTACATGCTATTGGGTGGACGTCCATTAGTGGCTTTGACCTTCTGGTAGGTGTCGCATTTCTTCATGAAATCCTTCGCAGGAAGTTCCAGCGAGTTGGAAAAGTATTCCTGGTCATGAAGGATAGGAATGAACTCTTGAGGCACTGTGAAGAACTCGTCCTGGTTCTCTAACAGCGCCGTCACCACTCGAATCGCACCAAAACTCTCATCTCGAACAGCATCCCTCCCTCGTGAATACAGAATACTTGGGCATATCACGGTCGCAAGATTGCCGAGATCCATCTTGCTCCCTGTTTCTGCGTCCATGTGTGCAAAAGAGGCAACCCACTTCAGAAACACGAACAAGACCTCCATGGTGTCTCGGTGGGCCTTGGGCATAATCACCGATAGAAGATGTAGTAACCGTTTCCTGTCAGCCTCATTGGGAAGCGCTGGCAAAGATAGGTCAATACAATTAGATCTCATGATTAGACGAGGTCCTACATTGAGAAGCTACCAGTAACCGATGAAGTTTAAAGGTCATCAAAGGGTCTGGCAGATCACGCAAGAACTTCTTGAGCAAGGCAGCTAGTTGAACAGGATTGTCTGTAGTGAGATCGACAGAGGACGGGTCCCTGTCAATCGCCTCTGTAAGCTCCTTTAATCTACGAATGTTTCCATTCTTGCGGAATATGCCTTCCACCGACATATCTGTAACACGGTTCCTTGAGCGGTAATGATACCCGAAACGAAGAGTAACTTACCCATTTGGCGCATGGCCGAGATGACATCGTCTATAAAACTGGGTACTCGCAGGGTAGCTCTGGATGCGCCTAACACTGAATCGGAACCTTCGCCCTGCACGAGTAACTCCAAGGGAACGCCAAAAACGCCTACCAATATGATGAGTCAAGGTCACAGATGTATCAAATGAACACGGACCTTTCTTCTTGACGTTCTTCTTGTCCCCCTTGAACAGCTTGTTCCAGAAGCCAGGCTTCTTGGTCTCAACCATCTCCAGCAGTTCATCCATATCGATTTGGTCCTTCAACGGTGAGCGTATGAGCGCCAGGAGGGCACTGTGCTTGACGATCGCCAATTCTAGTGTGCTCAGTTCCGCAACATATGGGATCGAACTCTGCCTCGGTAAAGATCGCTGCTGTTCTCGTGCTTGCGCAGCCTCCATGAGCTGCGGTATGTCGGCCAGAGTGATACCTTCATCTCTCGGGATGTGCATCTGCATGTTCTGGTTCTCGTCACCGAGCGCAGGAGAGTTGGGTGCGCTTTCATCAACTATCATAACCTCCGTGTTATTCCTGGCAAACGCTGGCCGAAGCACTTGACCATCGCCTAAATGCGGGCGGCCACTAGAGGACGATGACCCAGATGCGGCTGGCGGCTGATACGTTTGCGGCGGCGATCTACCTTGGGACATTTGACCCATCTGAACGTGTTGCGGACCTTGAACATGAACTTGCGAAGCAGCCGGATGCGAATGATGTACGTTCACATCTTGGGACTTTTGGGAGCTTAGCAGTTCCGACGGATGAACGCTTCGCCCAGCAGGGCTTTCCACAATCATCGATCGTTTGGGTAAGCGTGCGGTCGCTGAGAGTTTGCGATCCAGGTGTACAGATTTCATCCGCATAATATCAGCAGAGTTTCGGTAAGGATCATCCCCGGATTTCGCGGGACTCGAGTTGGTGGCTGCGACTAGGTGGTCAGCATCACGAAACGAGCAATATATAGGGAAAAGTCTACCTGCTGTAAGTGTTACCACACCCTGTCGCTTCAACAGTAGGTACAACCGCCTGAGTGCCACATTCAACAGAAAAGCATACTGCTCTAGTCTCTGGACTGCTTGGAATCCTCCACGACATCCGGCATGAGCGTGCTCCGTGCACAAGATAACAGTGGGTACCTCGCCAAACGAAGCAACCTCTTTTCTCGAATCCACTTCATAGACGAAGCCACCGACATTGGCGGGCGGTCTGCGAGCAGTCGAGAGCTTGGGTAATGTTTCTTTACCGTCACCGGATTTTTCCTCGATAGCGCGGTCTTTCACAACAGGCACGGCCGCCACCTTGCCACACTGAGCGCACTGCACGCATTGTGAATGCCAACGCTGATAGGTTCCCAAGCGTACGCAGTCCTCCTCGACGGTCTGATTACACTTGACACAGAGATCCGAAGGTGGATGATTTGAAGTTATGGATCCAATCCCGCCGCTTCCACCCGAGCTCGAACCGTTGGCTGAGAAAGGGGAGTCGCCAGCGTTTTCTGGTGCTAGGCTCCGGAAACCGTATGTCACGCCCTGTGTCCCCGCATTGACGCCGCCGCTAGTCACAGAAAGCGCCTCCCCATGCTGGCCTTTAATCACCCTTTTCGCCCCAGGATTTCCTCCTTGTACGGCAAGTAAGTGCAACTTGTCCAGGAAGGATGACATAGCCTCTCGCACGCTGCCCTCTCTCTCCAATTTCAACCCGCCGGTCAATGCGATACGGATCAAGATCTTCAGGTAGTGAGCGAGGCCGGTCACTAACGCCAACAACTCTTGCGTCATACCCATCCTCCGAGATCCAGTCTCCTGCGTATGGGACAGTAGCGTAAACAGTTCAACGGTCTTGCGGCAGAGCATTCGAGCCTCT
The DNA here is from genome assembly GCA_003314085.1 of Hymenopellis raphanipes. NCBI lineage: Eukaryota > Fungi > Basidiomycota > Agaricomycetes > Agaricales > Physalacriaceae > Hymenopellis > Hymenopellis raphanipes. The sequence goes on from QLPD01001930.1 coordinate 12,841, forward strand.
CGGACGTGAGACATTCCTGCAGGCATTCAATATAGGCGTTGTGGAAGAGGGCTCTCCACCCACCTTTCATGTTCAATCGTGCAAACTGGTATTCCAGGTCATCGATGGTCGCAAACAGGACTTCGACATGTAGGATGAACTTCTCGGCCATTCGGATGGCATCCAGGTACTGGCCGTTGCTGACCTGCCGTAGCATGTCAGATATGCAAGCGGCACTAGACTCTTCGAAGGCTGATAGGACTCTGTTGCGGTTGGTCAGGATCAACGGGGAGAGTCATAGTAATGAATGCGGCGCACGTCCATATTCGGTAAACCTGCTGCTCCATTCTAATTTGTTTGTCCTTCAATGAAACTGGTGTTTCCCGCTGCTCTTCTTCGACGTATGCGCCCTCCCCATCTAGCGACGCAGAGCTGTTTGGCCGCCTAGAGACAACTTTGACATTCCAGAACTGATAAATTCATCCCGAGATCAACGAACGTTCGGGGATCGAAACGGGATACGCACTTTGTTGATCATGTAACACTCCGGATGCCAGCATTCGTCTCGCATGTTCCGGTTAATCTCGACAAATTGTTTCAAGATGGCGCTGTTGCAGCCCGCGCACTTGGTAGCAAACCGAGTGGAATAATGAAAGTGGCAGTAGACGTCGCCATCATGCTCATAATAAGAGTCTTGAGGTCCGAAGAGTGTCGGGCAGAGAGAACAGGTAAAATGCTCCACATGGAATTTCTTGTCTGCAGAGGAGTGAGAATGATAAAGTCAAGAGACTTGAACGTGAACGTACTGCAAGCCGTGATATAGCTTCCTCTTAGTGCCATTCCACATTTCGCACAGATAAGATTGAGCCGTCGGAAGTAATCTCTCTCGCAAAGAGGTTGTTGCTTCCCATCTGGACCTTCGATGGGGAAAAACTTTGAAGCTACGACATCACCACAGTCCTGATGGTCGGCAATGAATGAGAGAGTAAGAGTAATGGAGTTGTGAACATACCATGCACTTGAAACAGTTCAAATGAAATACAGTGTTCAATGCACGTACAAAGGGTCCCTGCATCACTTTTCCACATGACGAACATGTCCTAGCGATTTGTGAGGGATCTGTGGAGAGAGATGATTGCTTTAACGCTCACGAGGATACAGAGACGAGCGCGGTTGATGCATTTGCAGAGGAAGCGCTTGATGATGGAGGAGGGAGCCTTTCGGAGCTGGACGAGCCTGAACGAGCAGACGAGTATGAGCCTGCGCTCAGACGTTTGGGGTTTGGGTTGTGTAATGAATCGTCAGAATGACCTGAGGACGACGGTGGATGGGACCTGCCAGAACCTGAGCCAGTAGGGGTGGAGGGTCGACTGGGGCGCAGGAAAGCAGGTGATGGACGGAAATTGTTGGAATGGTTCAGATCTTCGCTACGGGCTGTTGGAATAATGTCCCTAGGCGAGGCATTGCGATCAAGCTCAGATGAGCCTACGGTGGACGATCTGGTGGGTATTTGGGGACGGTCGGGCAAACGGTTAGCGCTGGTTGGGGGTGCGGAGTAAGGACTAGATGCTGAGGCCATGGTCTGTCCGGGCCCTTGACCACTGCGAGCATCGACTGTAATCCCTAGAGGCTGTCCACGAGACTGGCTGCTAGACCATGGCGACGGAGACCGTCCGGTATCCTGGTCTTTGTTCATGACGGGGCGTCGGTATAGTGTACGTCGCCAGCGTTGTGGATAACGACGAGCACACTGAGCGAGACGTACTGAATAACGAGCTCGTCGTGGAGGAACAGTATTGAAGGCAATTCAGGAGTTCGGTGTCACGTGTGACTGTCACGTAATCAAGAAATTCGTTCCTTAAGCTGCATTACATGTCTGCATTGAGAATGGATCCCAGTGCAAGCTGCCTCCGGTGCTCTCTGGCTGTGCAATCGAATACGCCCGAGCATTGCCAGTACACAGTGTTTTCCCCGCTTATTCACCCAATCTGAACTCACAAAATAGACGCTTCGTTGGTTGTACTAATTAAGACGTGTCTGTCTCTCAAGCAACAAACCAATCATATTCGTGTCAACTAATTATTTACCGCAAATTTATGACTCCATGTGTCAAGGCGGCGACGGACACCGACTTTCGTCAGGCAAGGGAGGAGAAGCCTCACATTCTGAATTCTCATGCAAAGGTCAAGTGTCAGAAGGGAATCGTCGATTTCGACATATGACAACCGTCCATCCCCACAGTCCTCGGAATAACTTTAATGTCTAAGTACTTTTAGAACACCCTCGATGTCATTGCCCGTTTCTTGTCATGCTGTAATGTGGCGCAGTCTTGTTTGGGGCAAACCGGGACTCTACCTGAAAACATAACATAGCGGTATAGAGTTTTGTGGCGCTCACACGCCAGGTTTATTATTAGTAGAGACTGGCTCTCTACAATGAACGCTTGACGCCTATCGGAATATAAAGACAATTCCATCCCAGAGATACGAATATTTGTCGTAAAGCTGGGGTTCGAACTGTCTAAAAATCAATGATAATTCACCACTTTTACCCCGCCAACTATTGTACACGGCAAAGTGCTTATACCCGCTGCGGTGCCTATCGAGCTGATTCTGCGGTAGAACAAGGCACAATCAGCCTCCGTCTCCAGCGGCAAGTCAATCAGTTCAACTTCGACTAAACAGCGCAGTACGCGTATGCACCACTGGGCAGATGACCATTCGTTATGTAGCTCCAGCAAAGGCGTCTCTCCTTGCTCCGGGGGTTGCTCTGCAAGGGCGCCGACAAGATCATTGACAGAGAGTCCTCCGAGAATAGGAGGAAGCGCAATACAGATGTGGAGATGTGGGTCGTTCGTGACCTTCCTGATCATTCTATGCCCATGGCCCCAGGATTTGTCTTTTGAACCCTTTAAAATGGTGTATTCAACCACCATGTCCGCGATAGTCAGATAACTTGGAATAGGAATGAGTGCCCAGTGGAAGCCGAACATTCCAGGCGGCAGGGGGATATGTTCTGGCAGATCTCCTCTTTCATAGAGGGATATGAAGAGCTGAGGCGGGTCTTCTGCCATAGACGTAACCACTACGCGCAACCTTCAGAAACGCAATGAGAGCGAGGTAAACGTTACAGTAAAATGAGCTCACTGTGGTCAAACTGAAGGGTCGATTAGCTAGAACGGCACCTGCCGAGAGCGTTGATCACCCTGGTCCGCTCTTTCCGCGTTCTTCAAGCTTGTCCTTAAACTTCACCAGTAACTTAGAGTCTGACAGAGACTCAAAGCTGAACATTACTTTTTCGACCATTCATCCATTTTAATGGTCTCGACTCTCCAATGAACTATTACCGACGGCGATGTCTTCGACCTTGTGAATGCCTTAAAAATTCTGGAGGCAATAAAGTCGGTTGCTTGCCCGGACAATTCCTGAAGATGGAGGTAATACCATCGATTCTGCAGATTTGACGGAAGTGTCGTTCAGTTACCAGCTAGTGCGCCCATTAGGAACTTCACTGATATTGCTGAAAGTAAATTGGGCCAGTGCAAACGGTTGTTACGCGACTCTGGCGCGAATAGAGTTCGCGTTCGAATGTCATCTTGAAACCAGCCGTGAGACTCTTTTTTTGCGTCCAATTTTCTGTCTAATGGGTACCTTCAAGCGTCCGAAATCATGACCTTCGTCTCTAAATGTATATGGAAAGCAGCCGACATTCTTGATGCCTACATTGCCAGTGCCATATCGGCTGGCCTTGTCTCACAGAAGGCGAGTGACGCGACGCCTGTGTCGAATTTGTTATAACATCACGTCCAGCCCTGTTTGGGGAAGCAAGAAAGCAGGCGCATGAACTAGATGCTGAGTTCTCTGCTACGAAAATTCTTCGTGATATGATTTTAAACTTGGATCTACCCGTTGGGCCGACCAAGTTGCCAATGAGCACGCTGTGGTGAAACCTTTCGTATGCGCTGTATCGGACTACTTACTGTGACCTCTTCACCAGCTCGTATCTCAGATCATTGCGACCGGAGGTATCCCCTTCGTGAAAATCAACGTTCCACAGGCCTCCTTCGCATTCGAGTCCTCAAGTCCGCTCTGGGTGACCCCTTGTTTTCCGCAGGCGGTATCTCTGGCGGTGAGGCTGCACTTCTAGCCACGAATGGGCCTGGGTTGGGAATCGGGCATGACGTGGCGGGGAATAAACAAGTAATCACCCCAAATCTACTCAGATCTCGCAAGCTACACTAAGCAAGCCCTATGGCGAATACGCCCACTGGCTCAAGAAGCGTAAGAGTCACGTCGAACAGTTCTATACGAAAGTGAGCCACCAGTGCCATAGTCGTCGCCTCATGCTTCTCACGTTCATCCGGCAGGTGTGGGACGTGTTCCAATTCGACGGAATCATAGCTCCTCTTCAAGCCTTGCTTCAACTTCTGCGAGGGTGAGTGCCACAGGTCAATTTTGTGACGATCTTACCAATCGTGTTCTATGCAGCGCTACTCTGTTATTTATATCGGTACTTTGCTGTAAGTAGTACCCTGTTCTTGACTCGCCGGTCCGACGTCTTCCTGTCAGTGTCACTTGAGTTGATCCTGAGAAGGACACCAGAATGCACTCAGCGCGGAGATTCCCAAGGCAGTATTCTTTCTGAGAATGGCTTGTACCGCAACAACATGCCTGTCGGAATTCAGGTCGTTGGGAAGAAATGGGAAGAAGAGAACGTCCTTGCTATGATGTTGAAAGTCATCGATGTTAGCTTAAGAACCATAACAATTTTTTGAAGCAAATTTCGTAGATGCTGTAACAAGTACAAGGAAGGGTGATAACAAGTTCAAGGAATGGCGACAACAGGTAAACGAGCCTGATCCAACTTGGCGTAAAAGCCACTGAACCTGCTGTCTCGCTCCCAACCCTCCATTGCGACATACGACCTTATGCCGAACAGCGCACAACGTAGCCTTTGGCCTCCTTTCTGCCGGTACTTGACAGCCATGTCGATGTGCCCTTCGAACACCTCTGCTAAATCGATGCCGGTGTTCATGTTCTCCTTGTCTTCGATGAACTCTGACCACGCCGGCGCGATGTTCATCCTGAAGGTTCCACCAGAAATGGATACGTTGGTGGTGTTGACATCAGCGACAAAACAGTTCCCTTGTACGGCGGCTGCTTCGTCGTCCTCCTTCTTCAAAGGGAAACCTTGAACGCCCGCACATTCAAAGGGCTCTGTGATCTGCAGTGAAGAGACGACGATCTCATGCATACGTCCATTGTCCTCCTCGGCCAAAGCTCGACAGAGCATACGGCCTTTTTGGTCTTCCTCGGCAGAAGGCAAGTCG
>QLPD01001933.1:0-18547 GCA_003314085.1 Hymenopellis raphanipes
GAGATCTTGCGTAGGATCGATTAAATTTAGACTCAGACTGGACGCGACTTCTTCTCCGATTACTTTGTGAGAGTTTCCTACCTAGCACAACTCGACCTTGCTTCAGTCGAATTATTCAGCTCAGTCGGCAGGGCCTACGGAAACGAGCGACCTGTCGGTAACCCACTGGCACATACTGCCATTGGACAGGAAAAGACGTGGGGCTTGAAAATTAGAATAGGCTGAGACGCCATGTTCTGTATAGGCCGTTTTCTTTCAGCTGATGATGGAACGGGTGCTCAGCTCGCTATCACAAGGCGCCGGGTAAGCGGCGACATCTGTGTGACGTGGCGTGTGTCATCTTTTCGTCTTTCCAGCCAGCACGGTCGACACTGAGCTCGACCGCACAGTTCACTAAGAAACCTCCTAGTCACGGAGTCTTGGTTCAGGTGTCGTCAGAGCTCGGAATCTCAAGAAGATACTACGCGACATTCAGATAGGATTCAAGTCGCTGACGCGCGTCGAGATGAGAACCTAAAGAAATGGGCGAATTGACATCGACTAGAGGTCCTTGATGTCGCGCGCATATTTTGAGGATCGAAGGGCCACTGTTGGAATCAACGAACTCACGACTGAGGCACATGGTCCATCAAGACTGTCCGGCGGACTGATACCGCCCCAAGCAACGACCTACAACCGAGGCGCGGCCTCTCCAAATCTCGGGGATTTAAGAAAGAAACTGAAAGTATATTCTACAATGTTCGAGGGCTGACGGGTTGCCTCGCAGCTATTCCTCCAACATTTCATATTCGTATCGCATCATTGGACTGGCCGCTCCATATCCATAGCCTCTGTGGCCACCGATGCTCATCTAAGGACGCCACGGAAAGACGTGTCGCTGTTCATACAGACCTGGACGAGGATCATATCCAGTTTGGATTGAGTCGCATCGAGCTTTGCGTCCATCGTCTTTTGAACGGCATATATGTCATCCACCCGCGACATCATCCGCGCCTGCATGATGCGCAGATCATGCAGTAACTGCGTCGTAGAGATATCATTGCGAATCTGGATGAGGGTGAGCGAGCTACTCGGGTGGAGAACATGTAATGTATAATATACCTGAAAGGCGATTCGTGCATTGTCAATCCTTGCCCGTAGGTCCAGAACCTCGGCGTTGATTCTGCCACGGGAGACAAAGTACCTGAATCGACTGAGCTTTGACAGCTTTTGGATCTCGTGATTGACTTGACCGATGGTCCTACGTCCGAGTCAGACGGCACGCCACACGGGCTGAGGCTGGACGCGAACTCACCCGGAAAGATCACAAATCCTCTTGACTTCGAACCCATTTCTAGTCGATGCGGACCCGATCTCATTCACAATAGCCAGCGTGATGCTGGCAGTGTGCTCAGCGAGAGCCTTGCACTCGTCTCGGGCAGCACGAGCAGTCTATCACGAACACAAGTCAGGCAGGCGCGTAAATACGCAAGAAACTTGTTCACCTCGACGGCTTGAATAATCTTTCGAAGTGTCCCGCACGCTCCCTCAAGAACGTCCCCCAGAACTGGAATCATCTTTGCAACACTCTCTACGACGTCAAGGCATGTAATAATGTTTGTCATGTTTGTCGGGCCAAACATCGAAGCTGGGTGTGAGGAACTGGATGAATAGCCAATATTGTTAAGCTTTGAAAGGGCTTCGACTCGCGCTTTCATCTCCCGAAAGCGTGGCAGGGCAATTCGCATGACTTCAAGGAGGTCCTTCCAAGGCCGGTCTGGTGAAGCGTCGAGCATATAGTGCATTGAATCATCCCGATGTGAATCGTTCCAATATACATAGAATGAGGTGTGTAAAATACCTTGGCTGGGTACGCGTCGGCTCATGATTCCTGTCCAGCCTGTAATTGGATCAGCTAGTAGCTGACCGGATGCAATAAGGCTGAGTGAGGACTGCAGGGCCCAATGGTTGGGGTCTCCCATCTGCCAATTAGACGATACAAGCTGGATTCATTGTAAGATAGACTCACAGGGACCTTGACAGGGACGCCATGTCGCTCCGGTTTATAGAAGTCGAAAGTATACCCATTCCCGGAGGGTAAGAGGGAAGGCCTTAAGCCGGCTACCTCGGCCAGTGTTATCCGTGCCTCGAGTATCCTTTCTTGAAGCTCCACTAGGACCTCCATATATCGATTATAATCGGTTTGCGAAACCCATCCTATACCTCCCAATTTCCCGGGGAAAAAACTACCCAACATCCCCGGTGCATATCTGAAAGATGTGGATGAGCTTACCTGGATGGTATGCAAACTCACTTTCGGTGTACGGGATTCCATGCACTATCCTGCATTTCCCATACAAAGATCGGGAACCTCCCCTCATAGAGGCCGACATCATCGTCCCAACCCAATTTATGGAACCCCATGTCTCCATCCAGCTTGAGAACCGATTGACGACTGTTTGAACTGTATTCCTTATCCTCGTCTCTCGAATTGAATACAGCCTCGCCTTGGTCCGTGGGGGACATATCGCCTGTGGGCTCCATGAGAGTAGAAGGCAGGCGAGCGGGTGCTGTTGAAGCCATCAACGCGCGTTGATGTTATCCTGTGCCCCAACACCCTTCTGCTGATTGCATCACATGTCACAACTCAACTCTCCAATAACGCTTGCACTACGAGATCCCCCCATTAATAGGATGCACCGACCCACTCGGTGGGTGAAGAACTGTAGTCCATGAAGTGAGACGAAGGCAGCGTGTCGCGTGCGCGTACTCGACATACAGTCAAGTACCGGGATTTGCGGCGGGACCTTGGTACGCATAGACGTGGTTGTTGTTAACGAGTTCGGGAAACGATGCGCCCTTGCCCTTGTCTCGACGCGGTGGCGCCCCGCAACATCAACGACTTCGACGTCGAAATGTTCTCGAGCACCTCTTTGGTTGTTACTCATCTTCTTGATCCATACCATATTAGCTAGGCCTTGCTGCAACGACTGTGTATCTATTGAGAATTGGTCTGACTTTTTGGCTTGAAAAAGGGTGAGCTCGTCTGCCAATACACTTCCGGAGAGGCGGCACGTGTTGGGGTGGTGGCTCTCACCTGCTAAGAATGCTTGCACTCGACGTTCCTCAATGGGACCCATGGCGGTTTTCTACCTACCTACCTGTCGCTCCTCAGTCAGCACTCGAAACGAAAATCATAGAAACAAGCGCTCATATCTGGACTTGTCGTATCGACATACCAGCCCATACGAAAAGAAGGGCCAGTCAGAATAAAACCACGACGTTTATAATCATTGCGCGAGGACGGCAGGAAGGTCGCTCACCAGTAATGTAGGGTGGTCAACGTTCCGAGCCCATTGAGCTTTTCGTGTGGCGGGACGCGCGTTCAAGCCGGCGTAGACGATGATTGGACCTCCTTGACGACGCTTAGACACAATTCGAGGTAGCGTCAACTCTGTCAATACTTGTACAATTTCCCAAGGCAATATCTTAATACACATAGTCTGCCAAATTGCATCAACACTCAACGCCACGAACCAAAATACCAAAGCCCACCTTTACAATTTCGCCGCCCTCAAGATATACTCACTCGCCCTCCCCCTCGACCTGACCTTATCCACGTCCGCCCTCGTCACGTCCTTATACACACACGCATGATCATATCCCACCGGCTTCCTCCCCTTCCAAAACTCGGGCCTCCTCAAGAGCGACACCGCCACCGCCCAGCCCAAGCCCAGATCCACGGAAGAGCAGTTCAGCACGAGCGGCCGATGGCACTCCTAGCAGTATTGAAACTAAAATAAAGTTTGCTGCTTTGGTATTGAGGGAGGGAGAAGAGGGTCAATGTACGGAAAAGAATATAAACGTTGCAGGTACGAAGAGAGAACTGGAGAATAGAACAATCTTTGGAGGGGAATGATCGTTGAGCCTTAGGATTTGGCAGGTCGCGTGGAAGTCGTGAAGAGGGAAGTAAGCATCACGTGTAGACCTCGCGGAAAACAGCATTGCCGCGATGCCGATTTCCTTCTCCTTCTCCCTCTCATATTTCCTGTTGATCACCAATCGTGAGTAGGCATGTGCCCCAATCACGAATTACATCGACAGCTTCAGGAGAGCGCCGTGGGCGATACTTAGCAATGTTGCACTCTTAGCATGGCAGGAATGTAATGCACATATAGCTATGCTACGCGTGGCGGTCGACGTTCCAGCAAGCCAGAAGGATGACCGGTTTTATCAAGCGCCAAACGCGGTTTGACTACAAACTATCGTCTCGACGTCTTTGATCCTGAATCTTCACTTGCAGATTGTTATCTTTGCCATTGGTAAACTTTTTAATGGATCATTACCAAGGTATGTGGGAAGATGACTGCTATCTATGACTCGCATTCACATTGTCGTGGAATGAGTGTGCATTCAGTCATCAGATTTTACTCTAGACTACGCCGACACGTCAGCTCGTTGACAGCCTATGCACCTCTTTCCCAAGGACCGTCCATATACACTTGCATTATCCCATCGTCCTACGTGAGAGGATATGCGCCGTCACTGTCATCCTTCCTTACTCACACTCATGTCATCAGGCAGATTGGCTGACTCGCGCCACTGAGTGATAACGGCTTATGACGCGAAATAATAACCACGATTATCGTGGTATAAAACCCGCATGTCAAGTTGCACATCGAAATCACCCTTGACCATGGCTGAACAGATCACCCTCTACGCGGCAAAGGTGCGTTTTCCTTTCAGATTCTCTTCATACCGGTTCTGAACAGTCTGGACTAGGTTTGCCCGTTTGCGCATAGGGTACGTCTCAGCATTAGTCGATCTGATGAACGAGACGCTGATTTACCTCGTAGACTGAGCTTACACTCGCTGAGGTCGGTGCACAATTCACGCGTTACGAAATCGATCTTTCCAACAAGCCGGAATGGTACGCGCCAAAGGTGAACCCTGCTAGTAAAGTGAGTGGCTTCTCTAGTCTTTCTAAAACGCTTTACGACGCTCTTCCCGCTCTCCTTAGGTTCCCGCAATTGCGTATGGCGGCCCGGTTGTTCCAGCAGACCAACCCTCTCCAGACTCTACCAAGCTCGCTGAATCGCTTATCCTCGTTGAATTCATCGCTGATCTTTTCCCTGCGTCCCCTGTCCTGCCCTCTTCCCCCGTCGAGCGCGCCAAGGCACGCTTCTTCATCGATACTTTCTCCAACAAGTTATTCCCACCATATATGGGGTTCCTCACGCGCGCCGAATCGAAGGAAACGTTGTTCGCTGGATTCGATGCACTGCAGAGCCTGCTCGTTCAGAACGGTGGCAAGAAATTTGCGGTCAATGATGATTTTACTATCGCGGATGTGGCCGTTCTGCCCTTCTTTGCCAGGCTCGAGACTCTACTCTCAAATGATGTCGGAGCGTATGACGAAGGCGAGGGAAAACAGGTATTAAACACACTGGCGACGGATCCGAAGTACAAGGTACTCTGGGATTATTTCCAGAGACTGAAGGCGAGGGAGAGTTTCAAGAAGACATATTGGCCGGTCAGTTTGCTTTTGTTTTCTCGTCTTACTCTGTATTCTCAACGGTGGTGCATAGGATGATGTATTGGTGGGGATGAAAGCAGTACTGGGACCATTGCGGGCAGCAAGACAGGAGTTGAAGGCTTAAAATTTGTTAGATGGCATCACAGTACATAGATACTTGGTGGAAATGATGAAGGCTTTGGAAATTGCATTGATGATTAGCTCGTGCGCGGTGCCAGAGAGACTCTACTACGTCAGTGACCTCCCTTCTCTAGGCGACACCGAACATGGTCCGTGGCCAGGCATATTCAACCGCTCTCCGTGGCGTCAGCCTCGGAGCCTGTTTATATCTACTAATGTGATGCCATAGGTAACGCTCCTGGAAAGCGAAGAAAACATATTCAATACTTCACGTCTACATGAACGCATTCCAGGTTAACAACTTGTCCACGAAAACGCATCGCTCCCAAGGAATGACCTCTCCTGTAACAAGCACGCCTTGAATGAAGAACCGAATCTTCTCCCCATTTCCATCAAACGGCATGTTCCTCAAATCCACCACAAACATCCTCTCGTTTCTCTCGTACCCCGACGTCCCAATCCATACCACGCTTGCATCTTCAGGCCCGCCGACGTACGTATCAGTGGTGAACGGGTTGGCGTACACATTATAGTACACGAATCTGGGGAACCATTTCGCGGATGGCGATATGTCCCAGGCTGGGACGGGATCTTCAGGCGATGTGATGGTCAATCCCGTTAGAGGCTTGAACGACGCGGCAACTTCCCACGTCAACGTGCTCGAGTCGGTGTCGTAGTCTGCCCATAAAAGCGAAGCATCGTAGACCGCATTGGAGGGTGATGGGAAGACGTTCATCTGCCCAAGGAGAATAGACGCGTGGAGAGGCTCGTCCTCCAACACGATAGCAACGACCACTCCAATCGAAGCTGACGTCGGCTCCTTGTCCACCGAGAAAGTTATAGCCAACTTGGTCCACCCCTGGGGTAGAGCCGTGTCGTTCGCCGCCGTTGGCGTGATGGTAACAGTCCCCACGTCGGTCTTGACAGATAGACTGACATCGAGGTCCGCGTGCTCCTCGAGCTTGTACACCAGCACCGCTTCGTAAGATCGTCCCTCTGTCAGAGCGAGACTCTGAATTGGAACCCATATACACCGATAGACCGAGTGGTCGTGGTCTTGGTCTTTCTCGGAAAGTGCCAGCCTCAAGGAGCTTCCACCATTCCAAGCGTCGGACATGCAGATCTCTGGGGTGATGCCCACCTCGCCTTGGAACTCTTCAACGTCGCCTTCCCAAGCAACGCGGGGTCTGGGCCAGGCCAAGTCACCCACACTCGTCTGCTTGTCGACGTCTGTCCATCCCTTCTCGCTCATGAACACCCTGACGCCCTTGACGAACCACCCCAGCCCAACGCCAGGCGAGAACGTCGTGTGCAGCGCCAGAGCGACCGGATCCGGAGGCGGCTGCTTCGCGAAGAAGGATGACACAGGCAAGAACGGACCATGCACACATTCGGGCTCGTCCTTTCTCCTCGACGCCTCTGGGACATGAACGGTGTCGTTATTATCGCATCCAACCCACAACGTGCGTTCGTAATCCCACCACTTGGCCCACGTCCAGCCGTCCTTGTCTTGTTCGCTCTCCCACGTCCAGGCTTGACCGAACAGCGCTACGCTAAGGCCGAGCGACTCGGGGGAGATATGGGAGAGCGCCTTGTAGGAGCCGAAACCACCACCGCCGTGGCTGCCGCGACCCCAGACATCGACGCCCATGTATATATCTGTGAGAGATTTAGCGGAGAAGTGTCGCTGGGGATGTGCACCCGTTAGGTTGGGATCGAGACTGAGAAAGTACTCTGCTGTTTGGGTTGGATAGTCTTTTCGCCACTAGAAATGTTGTTCAGAAAGTATGTAACTTATTAGGAGGAACGAAACCTCTTACGGTGTAGTTTCCGAATAAGCCATGAGAGGATAGAAAGAAGGGCAGGTTTAAACTGTTCAGTCGGTCTTGCCATGCCAGTTGTCCGGTTACGATGACACTGTCATACCTATCCCAAAGTGTCAGACCAACGTTGGGGAATGAGAATAATGAAAAGGCTAACCATATCACTTCCGCATGACCGCCCACCTTCTCGCGCAACTCGTCTTGCAAAACTGTAATCCACGCGGATAGAGCGCGTGTTTGCTCGAACCCGCCTTGCAGGGGACATTCAAAATTGAGAAGATATCCGTCAAATCCGTGCTCGTGCGCAAGTGCCGCGAGGAGCCGAGCATAGTGTGGTGACACCGGTATAGATTGGGAGCTGGTATGTTGTTTTGCTGGTCCAGTTTTGGATTTTGGGAGCTTGCCGACGAGGAGGCGAAGGCAGTCCGCCTCGGCGCCGCCTTCGAAAATGCTATGATCATAATGAACACCGTAGAGAAGGGGTAAAACCTCGACGTACTTACAGTACCCCAAGCATCTTGACACCTTGACGATGGGCGGCAGATGTCCATCCGGTTGGGGGAATGGTTACACGGTGGTGCGAGAAACTGGAAAAGTATTAGAATGAAAGGTCGAAAAGGAAGGCCGAATCTGTTAGAGATGGGATAGAGACGGAACTCGACGCGTTTGAAACTGCCTGGAACCCATTACTTGATGCTCTACTAAATGCGACAAACCAGACTGGAGACGAATACTTACTAAATAAATGTATCACAGACATTCCAGTAATTGAACGTGTAAGATAGCGCAAACGGACTTTCGGTGTAACCGCCCTGTCAACAGCGTAAATCCTCTTTTCGCGGTGGCAGGGTTTGTATGCAACCAACCTTGTAATCATGGCAGACCTGAGCAGAAGCCTGATAAGCACGTATAGCAAAACGCACAGCGTAGATTTACGAGGAGCTTTCCCGCCGTACGGCCCGGTCCTGTTCGAGGATAATATTTGAGTGGGGTGGTCGATTTGGCTGTCGGGGATGATGCCCAGGTATCGAGCTCTTCCAGAGTTTTGAAGTAAGTGCCGCTCGGGGCGGTGAAGTGGGATCCGGATATGGGCATGGCCGGGTCAGGTCAATGTGCTGAAGCGGGTGATGGTGGTAAGTGGTTAAGAGGTGACTGCTGCCGATCAGCCTCGGGTTACCCGATTAGGGGACACCAAGTCGCGTCTACATTCACAGCTAATGGCTTCAGGGCTTATGTTTAATCAGGCGAGGCAGAGCAGCGTTGTCCTAGATCGAGGACAGGTGAGATAGATTGGAATAACACTAAAAAAGCAAAAGTACAAGCAATATGGAAAGCAGAAAAGCAATAACTTTATAATAATACACAAAACAGAAAACTAGAGTCCATTGAACAGTTCAAAGCCGGGGGATTGTGTCGACGAGAATTGTCCCCGTGTGTACGGGTCGTAATAAGACGGAATGTGTTCGGAAGGAAAAGAAACATTTGACGAAGGATATAATTCGGGGACCGCAACGCTGAAGAACTGCTCGAGGCTCTGGTCTGTGTATGGAGTACCGAAGGGAACCGGTGACGAGAGGTAGGGCGTTGAATGGAAAGATGACGTGTCTGGGGATGCTGCAATGAATTGGGCAGCGTTCTGATCTAATGATGACGACCAGTCGAAGGAAGCAAGCGATGATTCCCCTTCGAAAGCAGGCGTCGGAGCCCATGATGACCAGGTATCAGGAGATGACACTGGGGACTCTGCGTTCGCACTAGGCAAGGACCAATCGTAACCGGACAGGCTATCCACGTCGAACGCTGGATAAGACAGCGCCGGTATCGCTTCGGCGGCGGGATATAGCGATTTAGCCTGGACGCTGGAGAAGGAGTCGTCGAAGGGATATGAGTGCCAGCTGTCGAGCTCGTGCTTCTCATCGGCGGTGGGGGTAGCCGTGAAGCTGGCTTCGGAGTCTGGGGAGGACGAGGAGGAAGATGCCTCCGAAATAGAGGAACGGCGCTTGCGGTAGGTACGCGGCTTGTATCCATGGACGCGCTGTTGATGGCGAAGAGCTAGGGCGGGGTCTCCAGTGGCGTAGTCGCACTTTGAGCAACAAAGGTCTTTTGTATTGGTATGCCTGTCCAATGATCAGCACTCAGATCAATAATGCAGATATGGCACTTACTTCTTCATGTGAGTCTTCAAATTCGATCTTTGGCGCGTCGTATGGTCGCAGCCATCCCATGGGCACGCGAATCTCTTCGTATTGGGATCATGGATCTCGACATGGCGGTTCAGGTGTCGGATCACCTCAAAGACCCGCGGGCAACCGGGATGGGGGCATGGCTGAAAAGAGAACAATAGGGAGTTATGTCAGCGACCGCTAAACAATAACAGTGTCCGGATTTGGACACAAGGCGGGTACTCACAAAGGCGGTGGCTTTGCTGGGAGTAGACATTGTATGATAGGACGCGCAAGCAAAAGTACGCTGAGATTGCGGGCGGGATGCGGAGGCGGGATGGAGTTGCTGCTCGAGTGCTGATGGCGGAGAGAGCTGGGGAAATCATAGCGAGCGAGCCGCCCTTTATATGCGACCAGCACCACCGACACAAAATCTCAATTGCTTTTCAAAATCGCCCGTTGTAGAAGGTGTTGACAAGTTTGGTCTGAACAAATAAATTGGTTCTGTTGAGTGGCGAGGCGATAGCCGTGTTTGGGAAGGGTCTTTGTCCTTTCGCCATGTGCGCTGGTCCAAAAGGCGAAAAATTCCGACATAGGAAGGTGTGTAATAAGCACGGTTGAGTGGCCATTTGATGGGAGACGCCGTCTGGTGGTCGTTAGTTTTGCGGAGGGTCTGTTATTGGGAAGACTTCCGTAAATGTTCAACAAAGTTGGATAAAAACGTCGATACCTACATGCGCAGATGGCATTCATCGAGTAACCCTGCCTTTTTTTTCCAATTAGTATTCACCGTTGATTTCTCTGCGTACAGTAGATATCTACCTACCGCAAAATCTCAGGGTATTAGCGACGGCCACAAGTGCCGCTTGAAGAGCAGTACGGCACAATCGGCCGAAGAGCAGTACAGCACAAGCGGCCGAGAGCACACCTAGCAGTATTGAAACTGGAGTAAAGTTGGCTGCTTTAGCATTGAGGAGGAGTAAACCAGGGAGGGGAGGGTCAATTTACGGAAACGAACGTAAAGACGGCAAATACGTGGAGGAAACCTGAAGAATAGAATAATCCTTGGAGGCGAAATGAGCATTGAGCCCTAGTATCTGGCAGGTCGCGTGGAAGTCGCGAAGAGGGCGGTAAGCATCACGTGAAGACCTCGCGTCAAGGATCCAAACAGCACTGCCGTGATGCCGCTTTCCTTCCTACCACAATCAGCCCACCTTTTTACTCGACATCGAGGATACTCTGCCATCCTCCATTCTACCCCGACGCAGCCAGGTTTTCTCCAAGCACACACGGCTTTGACCCGCACTGATTTCTTTGAACAATGCCACCACAAGGAAACGACCGCGACACTAAAACCGACCAGGAGGCGCATACTTTAGCCAAGTGCGGTTCGAAGGCGACGTTCAGGATGTTGCCCGTCAAGGCAGCGATAATGACTATGTTTATTTCATGCTCCTTCCTTCCTCGAACTGATGACCTCTTTTCTGGTTCTGCTCTCTCCTGTCTCCTGAAGGTTGTAGACATCTTGAATGGCGCTGTCGAACCGTCGCGGGGGCTGTAGATTCCTGGACAGATCCTTCTTAGGTTCTTGATATAACGTGCACAATAATTCAATTGCTTCCCATGCGTCGATGTCCAACTGTTCAATTATCTTTGGTTGTTCGCCCTGGGGCTATCTGCTTATAGGCCACCACGAAATAGATACTGTGCCTAGCGAGCTCAGAGGGCTTTCGAATTGTACATGTATCGCAAGCAGTGCATTACAAGCGAGGCGATCGAATCCTGTTGTCTGAGAGAGCCTGGTACATTTCATCGCAATGGGAGCGAGTCCTCAACAAGTTCGTTCGTCTCCTTAGTTCCTAGCCATATTGATTGAACATCTCTCAGTGATCTGTCCAAGTAATAAGATTAGCACAGGGACCATCCGTTCCTGCTTCTGATCTTCCTAACCATACTTCCTGTTCTAGTGCGCAGTTTACGAGCGCAGGGCTGGATCCGAACAGCATGTAAGTACTTAAACAAACGATGAATCCACCTAGTTACTTCGCTCACCACTCGCCAGTGACTTGTACACCATGTCGGTCGCACAGGAGCTCGAAATGTCGGACGCCGACGTGCACGCAGTAATCAGAGACTACCTCAACGGACATATCATCGCCATCCTCGCCTACACAGTCTATACCACGATCTTTATTGCTACATTACGACAGATCGGTACGTACAAGTCCTTCTTACCTGCATCACGTTCAGTTGACCTCCGAGTTTCTATCAGTGGCGCGCAGAGAATGGCCACCTCAGCGCATCGCACAGACATCTATTATCTCCATGATCTGGGTATTCGCGACGATAGATGCCGGCATGGATTGGAGCGGTCTTTACTCGACGTTTGTCACATTTGGGCAGTCGCGGGATTCCATCCTCGGTTACATCATGCAGGTCGGCGACGGGTCGTGGTCAAAAAGACGACTGGTAATCAATATTGTCGCGGACACAACGATCGCGCTGAATGGCATACTTGCGGAACTGGTGAACGTATGAATAATTATCTCTCTACTTTGCGTTGACGAATCTAAAGAGGTTCTCCGCAGATCTGGAGATGCTGGGAACTGTATTACCAGAACTGGCTCGTCGTTGCTTTTCCTCTCATTGGTGTCGTCGGTGTTTTCAGTACGTACTTACTTCTTATCGCGACTCAACCTGCGTGCTCATTTCGATCTAGTCAGCCACGTCTTGAACATGCTAGCACAATATTGGTCTTCGACGTCACCCATGACTTCTGCTTCCCTCACGACCATAAACTGGGCTATTGTTTACTACACCATCACCGCCTCTATCAACATTCTCACCACAGCCCTTATCATCCTTCGAATACTTTCCGTCAGTGGCATAAAGAACGCCCGAACGTACCGTGGCCTCATCACTATCCTCGTCGAATCAGCTTTCCTTTACTCGTCGGTTAACATTGTCTACCTCGCCCTGTATGTACGGGACTTCTATCTTCCTTACTACAGTTTCATATCCTGGTACGCTCTCGCATTCATCAATGCCGTGACGGTGAGGTCTCCTCTTGATATAAGCCACTTGACGCTAATAGAGACACCCAGGCCGCGGCACCTACCATGATTATTGGGCGTGTAATGTTCGGCGAGGCGCGCCCCGACGACTCGTGGACGCGTCCATCCCTTCCGCATATGCGAACGACTATGAGAAGCATTGCCGAGAGCATCCGCTTTACGAGTTTCCGTGCTTATCAAACACAGGATACAGAAGCGTCGCCAGTCGACATCCTCTGTGAACCGAATCATGGTAGTGCCGACTTGAATGTATCTGGACTCCCCCTCCCTCACAGGGACTCGATGACGGCAAACGGAGCATCCGAGATTTTTAAAAAGCAGGGGAATTGAAGCAGGTGTGAAGGAGGTTGGGAAGAGTGTGTAGTGGGTTTAGTCAAAACACATTCTTTCCTGTTATGAAGGCTTCATTAAAGCTCAACTTCTGGCTTCACAAACACTCTCTGTTATCTACATAGGTTGAATTCGTATCCTAATGCTCACTAGATATTCATTAGCACAAGGGTTGATTATGAAGTGAAATTGGCTGAGGTACCACATATTGAACCCAACCTGATACTTACTCTCTGGAGTCTGTATGCGCTTTAACAAAGTGGGACCTTTCCTTCATTAACATCTCCCGCTTGCGCTCCGCCTCTTCCTTCGTACATGTAAACGCCAATAGATGCTCGCAAGTCGTGTCCGCGAGCTCCGTCGGTAGACGTTCTAGTAG
This sequence comes from Hymenopellis raphanipes, assembly GCA_003314085.1. Lineage (NCBI taxonomy): Eukaryota > Fungi > Basidiomycota > Agaricomycetes > Agaricales > Physalacriaceae > Hymenopellis > Hymenopellis raphanipes. Next base: position 13,404 of record QLPD01001933.1, read on the forward strand.
TGGTCCCCGGGAAGCCTCCAACTCGCCTTGGACCGCCTTTGACTCGTCGTTGATACTCTGCGAACCTCCATTTTTTGCCGGTGAATGGCTTTACCGGAAACTGGAGCGAACTGAACTCGTGTCCTGATGATCGACGTGCAACGCGGCAATCGCGTGCTCAAGTTGTCTCTTACCGTCATTGTGGACTTGCTCGGTCAGCCTTTCCGCTTTGTTAGCATCCTTCTTCAAAGGCGTCGCATGCTGATATATCCTGCCAGGCATTACTGAAGGATGTTCCTCCACGATATGATATGTTCAACCTGTGGCGGTATGTTTCTCAATGGATGCACACACAACTTGGAGTACCGGCGACGAGAGTCTGTCCCGCTGGAACGTATACCGCTCATGCAGCGTGCCATCTCGTTATGCACCACGGAAAGCGGTTACCCTCTTATCGGCCGCGCACATTACCACACATCTATCGCAGACCATTCCCATCCTCTCAGACCTCTTTTCTCATCCAATGCGACTCCTACAGAGCTCCAGCGCCTTCATTTAGACAAGACTACGCTTCCTGCCATTCAGATCGATATGGAGAACATTCTTTCCCATATGGATGCTTTCCAGAGCGCCATCTACACCCTCAAGCGCGAATACGGCCTTTTGAAGGAAACCTACCAGACCTACCACAGATTATCCTCTCCCATTCGTCGCTTCCCCAACGAGCTTCTCTGCGAGATCATCCACCACGTTGCTGTAGATGACGGGTACGACGCCACCCGCGGTCGGTATCTAGCACTCGGTAGCGTCTGCCGCGCATGGCGGAATGCACTCCTTTCTAGTGGAGTATTTTGGTCTACAATGCGTCTGAAACTGAACCTCCTGATGAGCGAGCCCACCGAAGCCCACATTGACCGCCTATCCCTCATCCTCAGTCGCTCGGGAAACCACCCGCTTCACGTAGACATCAGAATCATCACCGGGATATTGGTCACGTCGATCAATCGAAGGTTGCATCATCCCATTCGGTGGCGCATGCTCGAGTTCCTCTTTTCTCATGCTCACCGGTGGCAAACGGCCCTTCTCGACTTCCCATATCAGCATCACATTACACAGCTCCTGGATGGCCGTGTCCCTTTGGCTCTTCGCGAGCTCACGGTATACTCTTTCGCAGATGGCTACGGTAAAGTTCTTCGAGGGTTTGACGAATGCCCATCTCTCGAGACTATCCGGATGGTCAAAGATACCTTTTTGATGGATATTCTCTGGACTAATGTCCGGGTACTCTCCATACTCAACGATAATTGGCCGGAAGGCACATTCGGTCAGTTCCTCTCCATTGTGAAGGAGTCTACCCGTCTTCGAGAGCTTGTAATCAATGAGCCACAACGCATTTGGGATGAGAACTTGGAAGCGCTTCCGCCTGTTTCTTCCGGCTTGACGAGACTCGTCACGTCATGCCCGGAGATCCTTAATCATCTCATCGTTCCCGACCTCCACGAAATTGTCTTTACTGACTTCGCACCTTTTGATCAAGCGGCGCGATCCCCCGTGTTTTTTGCCCTCATCGAGCGTTCCGGTTGTTATCATAGCCTCACCTTGATTGATTGCCATTTCACCGCCCAGTCCAAGGAACTCCGTTTTCTGTCGCTCTTGACCGAGACTTCATCAGCAAAACACAAAAAGTATGGGAGTGGTATGGTGAGTATGGGAGTATGGGGCACTACTCCCATACTCTCCCATACTCATTTCACCATACTTTACCATACTTGAGATTTCTTACCATACCTTCCTAGAATTTTTTTTTCACATCAGTTGCCTTCTTCCATATCTTGACAGTATTTATCAACAAAAACAATGAATAACCCGTGTAAGAAGTAGAATTGAGCTCGGACGGAAAGGCAGTTGCGACTTGGTCACCGGTTATGCACCGGTCCGAGAGCATACGTGATTACGCAATCGAGCACGTGTGGTTGGTTCCAAAACTTCCCAAGTCTCTTCGCTCTTCACTTTCTCCCACCACAGCACCGGGTCGAGGTGCTGTGCTGTGACCCTCGGACTTCGTGCGGGCCTTCTCTGGCCGCTTTGCTCCTTCGTTCTCTCCTTTGCGGACTGTGGACTCGCGACGGCGGCTTACGACAGCTGCCAGGACGACTTTTCTTGTGTTCGGCTCTCTCGACGAGCAACGCCCTCGCGTAGGCATCCCCGACCGAGACGCAACTTTTTTGGAGCCACTGTGACGGGCTTGAAGAGGTTGAAATGCACCCACGCTATTTTGTTCATGCCTCCAACCGGGCAGTGACTGGAGTAATTGGGCTGGAAGGCATCGCGGATGCTTCCAGCCCCAGATGGTACGTGTTTTTTCACCTGTCGTCTTTCTTTCGACTCTAACTTGCTGTAGGGCTCTCGCCGCGTTTCGCGCTTCCCCGTTTGCAACTTCGCCTACAACAGCCGCGAGGACAACTTAATTTGAGCGACGCCAACGCATAAGCCTCCTCCATAGAGCCCACAAGTGAGTCATCTCATTACTTACCCTCTTCGTTGTCCTGGTTTACATTCTTCAGAGACCACCTCTACCCCGCTAGTCTGTACCCGTTCGAACTCGACATGATGAAGGTGTGTGTCACTGTTTTCCTGCTCGCCGCCTCCGCTAACGGTACACAGCGATCTACGGAGACCATTCCCACTGGACTGGACACCAAAAAGGCGCGCTGGAGCCCGGCGGCCCAGATACACTCGTCAATCAGCATCAGCCAGCTGCAACGGTTCCACTCGACCAGGACCCCGTGTCGCCCTATTTTGCGCATACAAGATGCCCGGCCTCGGCCTCGCTGCGATGAACGTGCTCGCCTTACCGTACAATAGCCAGATGTGTAGTTTCAGCCCGGTTCTACCTGTAGTTATGGCCTATGGCTTATCTCGAATATATGTCTTTTGTATTCTCAATCATCTCGAGCATTTGTTAAGGAACTACAGTAGCAGTGAGCAGTGTATGGGAGCCAAAGCGTTGGTCTGGAGGTAGTATGGGTGTGGCATGGTACGTGTATGGCTGAGGTATGTTAGCAGCAGGTAGTTGGAGAAGAAGAGATTAAAATTCTGTGTAGACTACAGTACAAAGATTGAGGCCTTTATACTTGTAGAAATGTTCTAGAGTATTCTAAAGTTTTACTAAGTACACGTCGGGGTTGCGTCGGGGTGGCGCTGAATAAAGAGTCGGGATAGGTAAGGTCGGGATAGGTAAGATCGGGGTCAGGGGATCGGTAAGCTCGGATCGGCTTGCTTTCTACAACACTCCCCCTCAAGCCGACATTCATCCAATCGAGGAATATGAAGTACTTTCGACTATGTCCGGTGTGCTCGGAGTTATCGCTGATTGGGTTGTGATCGGACCGTCTGATCCGTTCGACACGTCTTTTCCTTCTTTCCTTTTGACGCCCATGAGCTCTGGCGCTGCTCTCCCGTCCTTTGGCTTTCTGTGCGGCAAGCAGCCAAGTCCCAACTGCACGTACTCCGAAATTCTGGAGTCCTCTGCTCTGTTTCCACCTTGGAGCACCTCGTAGGGTGTATGTCGTCCAATCGCCCTGGATGTCTGGTTTTTCGACCATATGGCGTGTTTTAACGCCTCGTCCCACATGCCCTTTGGGAACTCTGCAGCATGGTGCAGGGTGTGGCTTTTCTTGGGCGGCATGCGATCGAGTCTCTCGGCGACTCCGTAATGCTCTGGGTTATCGTGGTCGGTGACTTGGTGTCGTGTACCCTCCTCGGGTAGATAGCTGGCAAAGGCTCGATTTGTACCGTCGCGGCCGTTGTTTGAATGCAGTACGCTGATCTGTAACTCCGGTTCCTTCCTCCCGCGTGCATCAAAATCTTTGAATGCCGGTAACGTCTCGTCCTTGGAGTGGAGTAGCCTTGCTACGCAGTGGCGCGACGCGTCATCCGTGAATGTGATCCAATGCTTCTGATGATTGGCTGTTCCAGCTGCAGCTGGTCCCAACACGTCGCGCAAATGTCCCACTCCCCCTGACGCGTCGCTCTCTTTTAGGTCTGGTAGAACCTGTCGTGTCATCCTGCCATACAGGCATGACTCGCATTGCTTCGTCGAGGTATGTCCTTCATCATCCAACTCTATTCCTTCGATGATCTGACCCCTGCTTATAGCCTCAACCTTTTTCTTCTCGGCCGTTACTGTCCTCGGTGGCTCAACAGCCTGATGATTCGTGAAGGGTTCGCGGGAGGGATTCATGTGCTGGATAGCGCCGGAGTCGATGATATCGACATCGTACTCGCGCTCTGTGTCGTCTACAGCGGCGGCGATCTCGTCCGTGGTGAGTGAAGTTTTCTCTGTAACCTCCTCTTCCTTCTTGCTGACAACTTCCTCTGCATCATCAGCCTCTTCGTCACTCTCGTCAACATCAATGAGAGGTGGCATATCGCTGTATTTGTTGCCCGCTGTCTCCTCCTCGTCTTCTTTGTCGTCGCCGTAATTCTGGAGGTCCGGCCGATCCGAGAAGACATTTCCATCATCTTTTTCATCGATATCTCCGTCCTCGCTGTCGCTGACGTCCTGGAGCCATGGCAGATCTGCGAAGAGGTCATCCTCCTCCTCTTCGGCCAAGTCAAACTCCACCTCGTCATCCTCGTCTTCGTCTGCGAGCCATGCGGCGTCAAATTCCTTTTCGATCCGTGCTGTGCTCGCCCTTCCGTTATTCCACGGACCTTGTCCTTCCTTCCCTCCTCCTTTATCCCAGCAATCCTTCTTCATATGCCCCCTCTTGTGGCAGTTATAACACTCCACTGACTTCCCTGGCCTCCCGCTGTTCTCGCTATAGAACGCGGCTTCCTTCTCGTCCCTTCCTGCAGACCTGACCTTCCGCCGGTCCGCCTCATCACTGATGCCCTGTAGCACCATATCCGGGTCGAGTGCCTTGCCAAGGAGCGTGGCTGCGCCCGTAAGCGCCGATAGATACGTTTCGAAGGATACCGGGAGGGATCCAAGGACTATGGCGACGAAATTATCGTCACCCGGATCTGCTCCCATCGCGATAAGGTCCTCGCGTAGGGACTGTAGCTTTGTGAGGTGAGCCTTGATGTCTGCTCCCTCTGCGCACCGCTCATCCTGGAGCTTGCGCCGTAGGTCAACCGTGACCATCTTCGACTTCTTCTCG
>QLPD01001938.1:0-21926 GCA_003314085.1 Hymenopellis raphanipes
TGGTATTCTGAAGCGTGAACGACTTCTAAACGCTCGCGAAGATACCGATGCTACGGGCTTGTCGGACTCAATATCGGAGCAGATCATCCTCATTCAGAGTGTTACCGAGACCATTGTGCCTAAGCTGGTCGCTGATGATGTACCTCTCTTGACCAAGTAAGTCTTTCTCCTTGATGCTTGAAGTGTTGCTCACGTATTATAGCCTTCTTGCGGATGTGTTTCCTGGTGTGGACTATATGCCTGTTGACCTTGACGCATTGCGCCACCAAATCCTCAAGGAGTGTGCCGATCGAAGGCTTGTCGATGGCGAGCTTTGGATGAACAAGATCTTGCAGTTGTATCAGATCCAGAAAATCCAGCACGGTCTCATGATGGTTGGCCCATCCGGAAGCGGCAAGACCAACGCTTGGCGAGTTCTCTTGAAGGCGTTGGAACGCCTCGATGGCATAGAAGGTGTTGACTACGTCATTGACCCGAAAGCCATGCACAAAGACGCGCTGTACGGAACCCTCGATCAGACAACGCGTGAATGGCAGGATGGTCTGTTCACGCACATTCTGCGAAAGATCATTGACAATGTTCGTGGCGAGAGTGGAAAGCGCCACTGGATCATCTTCGATGGTGACGTGGATCCCGAATGGGTAGAGAACTTGAACAGGTATCTTTCTAATATCGTACTATTTGAATGCAGTACTGACTTCATCACTCTAGTGTACTAGACGACAACAAACTTTTGACGCTTCCCAATGGAGAGCGTCTGAATCTTCCTCCCAATGTGCGCATCATGTTCGAAGTCGAGCATCTCAAGTACGCGACGCTCGCCACAGTCAGTCGCTGTGGTATGATTTGGTTCTCAGAGGACGTTGTGGAGCCCTCCATGGTTTATCGACACTACCTGTCTACCCTCTCTACAGTTGCTCTCGATGCCGGTGATGAGGAAGCAGACCAGCCCGCTCAACGAACGGAGCCTATCTCGGCTGATGCAGCGTCGTCCGCGAATCTTGTTACCCAGAAGCAAGTTGCGACGATTCTAGAACGCTACTTCGCGGATGGTGACTTGGTTAGCAATGCGCTCAAGTTTGCCGAATCCATTGAGCACATCATGGACTTCACCGCCACTCGGGCAATGAACACGCTGTTTTCCTTGCTCAACAAGACTGCTCGCAACATCATCGAGTACAATTATCAGCATCCGGACTTTCCTTTACCACCGGATCGTATTGAGCAATACGTGACGAAGCGTCTGCTCGTCAGTATCATTTGGGCCTTTTCTGGAGACGCTAAGCTTGATCTCCGGGCGGAGATGGGTGATTTCCTGCGAAACCAGACCGGTATCGACCTTCCCCCTCTTGGGCCGGGCAGCTCGCTCATCGACTTCGACGTTCAAGTTGCCAGTGGAGAGTGGTATGCTTGGCAATCTCGCGTGCCTGTCATTGAAATCGAAGCCCATGCTGTCACAGCTTCCGACCAAGTCGTGCCTACTATGGATACGGTTCGTCACGAGGAAGTTCTCTATTCGTGGCTGTCAGAGCATAAGCCCCTCATGCTGTGTGGTCCGCCAGGATCTGGTAAAACCATGACGCTTTTCAGCGCGTTGCGGAAGCTGCCTGACATGGAAGTGGTCGGCCTCAACTTTTCCAGTGCGACAACGCCCGAGCTCATTCTTAAAACTTTCGAGCAATACTGCGAATATCGTAAAACCTCGAAAGGTATTATCTTGGCTCCAGTACAGATCGGCCGATGGTTGGTTGTGTTCTGTGACGAGATCAATCTTCCTGCCGCTGACAAGTACGGAACGCAACGAGTCATCTCCTTCATTCGCCAACTCGTCGAGTCTGGCGGGTATTACCGCACTAGTGATATGGCATTCGTCAAGCTGGAGCGCATTCAATTTGTTGGTGCATGTAACCCGCCGACTGATCCTGGTCGTGTACCGCTTACTCATCGGTTCCTGCGCCACGCACCTTTGGTTATGGTTGATTATCCCGGTGAGGTGTCTTTGAAACAGATTTACGGGACGTACAACCGCGCCGCGCTTAAAGTTGTTCCCAACCTTCGCGCTTATGCTGACCCTCTTACGGACGCTATGGTGGCATTCTATTTGGCATCCCAGAAGCGGTTCACGACAGATATCCAAGCGCACTACGTGTACAGTCCACGTGAGCTGACGCGCTGGGTTCGTGGTATATACGAAGCGATCAAGCCTTTGGAGACTTTGTCGGTGGAGGGTCTTGTCCGTGTATGGGCTCATGAGGCACTCCGGCTGTTCCAGGATCGGTTGGTCAACGAGGAGGAAAAGCAGTGGACAGACGACAACATCGACGCTGCCGCCATGACTCACTTCCCGACTATCAATCGCGACGAGGCGCTTACTCGCCCTATCTTGTTCTCGAACTGGACTTCGAAAGACTACATTCCGGTTGATCGTGACACACTGCGAGAATACACGAAGGCGCGTCTAAGGGTCTTCTACGAAGAAGAGCTTGACGTCCCCCTTGTGCTATTCAACGACGTGTTGGACCACGTATTGCGCATCGACCGTGTGTTCCGCCAAATTCAAGGTCACTTGCTCCTCATTGGTGTCAGTGGTAGTGGCAAGGTCTGTTTTCCTACCTTGAACACAGCCCTATACTAATTCTTCTCAGACTACCTTGTCACGCTTCGTGGCCTGGATGAATGGTCTCAGCATTTTCCAGATCAAGGTCTCTAACAAGTACACTGGTGACGATTTCGATGAAGATCTCCGGGTCGTCCTTCGTCGTGCAGGCTGCAAAGGAGAGAAGATTTGCTTCATCATGGATGAGTCGAATGTCCTAGACTCTGGGTTCTTGGAGCGGATGAACACCCTTCTTGCCAATGCCGAAGTCCCTGGTCTTTTCGAAGGCGACGAGCATGCCGCTTTGATGACTGCCTGTAAAGAAGGGTCACAGAGAGATGGTCTGATGCTCGACTCACCTGAAGAACTTTACCGTTGGTTCACGCAACAGGTAGCTCGCAATCTCCATGTTGTTTTCACAATGAACCCACCGGAGAACGGGCTGGCATCACGGGCTGCCACATCCCCCGCCTTGTTCAATCGTTGCGTCCTCGATTGGTTCGGTGATTGGTCAGACCAAGCTTTCTACCAAGTTGGTTTAGAATTCACGAACAATCTCGACCTTGACTTGTCGTCGTATGTTCCACCAACGAACTTCCCAATTGCCTACCGAGGTTTATCTATGCCTCCTCTACATCGGATGGCGGTTGTCAACGCACTGGTGCACGTTCATTCTTCCTTGCATCAAATCAACCAGCGTCTTAGTCGCCGTCAAGGGCGATACAACTATGTCACGCCCCGGCATTATCTTGATTTGTGAGTGGTCTCTTCACGTCAAATTTCCCCCCAACTGATTTGCTTTAGCATCAATCATTACGTCCGCCTTTATACCGAGAAGCGTGACGAACTCGAAGAGCAACAACGCCATTTGCACGTAGGCTTGGACAAGCTTCGGGATACGGTTACTCAGGTTGAAGAGCTTCGCAAGAGTCTCGCCATCAAACGAACCCAACTCCAGGCCAAAGATGCCGAAGCTAACGAGAAGCTGAAGCGCATGGTATCCGACCAACAGGAAGCAGAACAGAAGAAGGCAGCATCCATTGAAATCCAGGCGGCTCTAGTCGAGCAGGACAAGCATATTGAACAACGACGTGCTGTAGCCACGGCCGATCTCGCCAACGCGGAGCCTGCTGTTCTCGAAGCTCAATCCGCTGTGTCCAACATCAGACGTCAGCATCTCCAGGAAGTCCGAACCATGGCCAACCCTCCGGAAGCTGTGAAACTCGCAATGGAGTCTGTCTGCACGGTCCTTGGTCATAAGATTGATAGCTGGAGGACAGTACAGGGCATCATTCGTCGTGAAGATTTCATCCAGAGCATCGTCAACTTCGATACGGCTACGCAAATGACGAAGCATCTTCGTGACGTCATGAAAAGGGATTTCCTGAGCCGGCCTTCCTACAACTTCGAAACCGTTCAGCGTGCTAGTAGAGCTTGCGGACCTTTGGTGAAGTGGGTGCTGGCTCAGGTTCATTTCTCAGATATCTTAGATCGCGTCGAACCGCTTCGAAACGAAGTACAATCTTTGGAGACACAGGCAGAAACGACGAAAAAACAAGCCACTGCCATCATAGATATGATTGCGGAGCTCGAGTCCAAGATTGCACGCTACAAGGACGAATATGCTCTGCTGATCAGCGAGACACAGGCTATCAAGGCAGAAATGGAGCGAGTCCAGAGTAAAGTCGATCGCAGTATGAAGTTGCTGGAAAGCTTGTCGTCTGAGCGAGGTCGTTGGGAGAGTGGTAGTCGCGCTTTCGATGCGGAGATGTCTACCATCGTAGGCGACGTTCTCTTATCCGCCGCATTTTTAGCCTATGGCGGTTTCTTTGATCAACATTATCGCGAAGTCATGTGGCAGGAATGGTCGCACCATCTGTCGGATGCAGCGATCACCTTCAAGCCGGAGTTGTCTTTGACGGAGTACCTCTCGACCGCCGACGACCGCCTTAGCTGGCAATCGAAATCGCTTCCTGCAGACAACTTGACCACGGAGAATGCTATCATGCTCAAGCGCTTCAATCGGTACCCGCTAATCATCGATCCCACTGGTCAAGCCACCACATTCCTACTAAACGAGTACAAGGAACGGAAGATTACGGTGACTAGCTTCCTGGACGAATCCTTCCTCAAAGTCCTGGAAAGTGCCCTTCGATTCGGTAATCCCTTATTGATCCAGGACGTGGAACATCTGGACCCCATCCTCAATGCTGTACTCAACAAGGAGATCAGGCGTACCGGCGGTCGTGTCTTGATTCGTCTTGGCAGTCAAGATATCGATTTCTCGCCTTCATTCACCATGTTCCTCTCCACGAGGGATCCTTCTGTCGAGTTCTCCCCTGATATCTGCAGTCGAGTTACGTTCGTCAACTTCACCATGACGCGTAGCAGTCTACAGAGTCAATCACTTGACCAGGTGCTCAAGGTCGAGCGACCTGACACAGAACGGAAGAGGACCGATCTCATGAAGATTCAAGGCGAATTCCGCTTGCGGCTTCGTACACTGGAGAAACTACTTCTCCAGGCTCTCAACGAATCGCAAGGCAACATTCTGGACGACGACAAGGTCATAGACACACTTGAGACCTTAAAGCGAGAAGCCGCCGAGATCACATCGAAGGTCGAAGAAACTGATGTCGTTATGAAGGAAGTTGAACAGGTTACGGCCGAATATTTGCCCCTTGCTCAAGCATGCAGTGCTGTCTTCTTCGTGTTGGAGCAGCTGAACTTGGTCAACCACTTCTACCAATTCTCGCTGCGGTTCTTCCTTGACATCTTTGATTATATCTTGCATCATAACCCCCATCTCAAAGGCGTCTCGGACTACAGCGCGCGCCGTGACATCCTTTTAAACGATCTTTTCTTGGTCGTTTATCGACGGACGTCTCGTGCGTTGTTGTACCGAGACCACGTCATGCTCGCCGTTCTCTTGGCCCAAGTCAAGTTACGAGGCGTGGAAGATTTCACCGATGAACTCGAATTCTTACTCGAGAGCGCGGATAATGTTGTTGCCTCTGTCGGTTCGTCCGCGCCGGCGCAAATAGCCTTCCTTTCCGCAGACCAGTCAATTCGCGTGGACAATTACGCTAAACAGTCTCTATTCAAGCCAGTCCAAAGTCATCTCATGGAGCACGAAGATCAATGGATTCCTTTCCTTCAGGCGGCCGATCCCGAAAAATCTGTTCCAATGCCATGGGAGCCAAGCACTCGTAAGTCACCTTATATTCCAATCGACGGCTCTGACTGTGTGCACAGCTGCTGTTGAAGCCATTCGAGCGATGTTAATCATCAAGTGCTTGCGGCCTGACCGCCTTTTGCAGTCCATGGCACAGTTTGTTCGCGTGGTATTCAACACAGAACTCTCTCTTGAATCTGCCTATGACCTTGGCACTATGGTGTCCGACGAAGTGCCCGCAGCGACACCACTGGCATTGATATCTGTTACCGGTTACGATGCCAGTTATCGTGTCGAAAATCTCATCAAGAACAGTGGAACACGATCGTCTTCAGTAGCGATGGGTTCAGAGGAAGCATTCGCTCTCGCAGAGCAAGCTATTGGTGCTGCAGCCCGACAAGGGACCTGGGTGCTCCTAAAGAACGTACATCTTGCACCTCAATGGTTGGGTCAGTTGGAGAAGAGGTTGCATACCTTGAACCCCAGCCGCAATTTCCGCCTTTTCTTGACTATGGAAGCCAATCCTTCAATCCCCGTGAACATACTACGGCAATCGCGCTTGATCATGAACGAGCCGCCACCAGGTGTCAAAGCCAATCTTCTGGACTCTCTTCGCAGCATCGCGCCGTCTCGCCTATCTCAGGGTCCAACGGAGAAGATTCGTCTCTACTTCCTCCTTGCTTGGTTCCACGCTGTCGTTCAAGAACGTCTTCGTTATGTCCCTCTTGGATGGAGCAAGTCGTACGACTTCAACGATTCAGATATGGCGTCGGCTTTCACAGCTATCGATACCTGGCTCTTATCCGTTTCTAAGGGTCGTACCAACATCGATCCTGTTACGATTCCTTGGGATGCTTTGCGTACACTCGTAAAACAGTCGGTGTACGGCGGCCGAGTTGATAGCGATTTCGATCAACGGATCCTGGACGCCTTCGTTGACGCTTTGTTCACTCCATTGGCGTACAACGTAGACTTTGATCTCGTGCCCTCGTTGAATGATACTCGTGTCCTCACCGCTCCCGATGGCACCAAAATGGATCAGTTCTTGTCTTGGGTCCAGAATCTGCCTGATCGGGAACCACCGTCATGGCTCAGTTTACCTCCCAGCGCTGAACGTGTTATTGCCATCGCTCAAGGTAGGCATCTACAAATTTGTCTCAGAACACCATTGACTTGATTCTACAGGAAACGAGCTCCTCAACAAGCTGCGCAAGATGAGATTACTTGCTGATGATGACGACGAAGTTACACCTACAGCCTCATCGACATCAAGCTCTCAGCAACCTGCTTGGATGCGCAGCTTATATGACCGTTGTAAAGAATGGCTTCAACAGCTACCTGAGGTGAGCTTGGAAACAGCACGTCAACAATTGTTCTCAACTGGTATCTAGAAATTCAACGTTTTGCCTCAAGCAAACGACAACCAGGATCCGCTGTATAGGCTGTTCTCTCGAGAAGGCGACATTGGCCGACGGCTCATTGGGACGGTTAGGCGCGATCTCTCTGACATTGTGAAGGTCTGTCAGGGTGAGCTCAAGCAGACCAATCATCTGCGTAGCCTCATGAGCGATCTGACCAAAGGTACTTTCATTTTCCATTTGAGTCTTACAGCTTCTTATGTTGTACTTCTAGGCACCATTCCCAACCATTGGAGGCGATACAAAGTGCCCAAGGCAATGGGTGTTACTGGTTGGATTGCTGACTTCGCTCGTCGTCTTATACAACTTGACCGCGTCGCTGGCTTGAACAATCTGAACGATTTCGAAGTTTGGCTCGGCGGCTTATTCTTCCCTGACGCATACATTACGGCGACTCGGCAAGCCGTTGCTCACAGAAAGAGATGGAGTTTGGAAACTCTGAGCCTACGCCTCGACATTGAAAAAGTCAATGATCCAGAGGCCTTCATAGTCGACGGTAAGAGTCCTCTGAAGGATTATGTGATTTTTACTAACACGACGATGTCAGGATTGGCACTTGAGGGTGCTTCTTGGGCAACCGATAAATTGGTGCTTAACGATGGCGAAATCGTTCGCCTCAATGCATCGCAGATACGATGGGTGCAAACGGACGATGTGGGACGAGAGCGTCTGGTCAACCTACCAGTATATCTAAACGGGGATCGTAGTGATGTAATGTTTACGGTGGACTTGCCCTTCGATTCGAGCGCTGGCGCCTTGGTTGCGATGAGGGCTGTCTGTTTAACCGCTAGTACTTAGAGTAGCATTCATGATTTTTGGAGATACCCCGATGGCTAACACTCGTTTACATGCTCGATATCATCTGTACTTAGTATAATCACGCATTTTATGACATCTTTCGTACTACGTTGCGTTCACACTCCTCAAATGTGTCTACTCGAAAACCTGAATGGACCTTGGACAAAATTTTGGATAGAATCTTTGTGAACTATACATAATACCAGGGAGCTCGAATACATTGGGGCTGTTACATTTATTCAACTAGACATCAGACCCAAGCTTACTTCTCCATCTCCTTGAACAACACGTCGAGCGTCGTGCTCTTGTGACCGAGTCGGTCCGGGCCAGGATCGTTAAAGATACTGCCAAAATGTTCAGGAAAACTAAGTTGAACTCTTAAACGAACTTGAACGTACATATAACCACGATCATTAGGAATTCCAAGCTCCTTCTCGATGAACGCAAAAAATCCCTTGCTATACCCGGCATTGTTGGAAGTAGGCAAATTCAGGACGGTGAGCTGAGGATCGGTTGTCGGTCAAGTTGATGTCAGTGAGTCGTGGAAAACGCGTACGATGCTCATGACAAAGGCAGGCTCGTTGGTACCGCCGAAGATAAGGCCCTCGTTATACTTGTACATGACGGTCCAATACTTGTCCATACCCAGGACAGAGATGCCATGCTGTGTAACGACATCTGTGAGTCCTGCCCCGACCCACAACGTTGAGACATTACCTTGGCCAAGGCAGCAGTGAATGCCTTCTCGTCGGGAACCTGGAAGCATTTGAATAAGGTCGATGTCGGTAGAACACTAGTAGGTATGAGCTCGCCTTGACGTTGGTGGTAATTTCGAGGATGGGCATCGTTAGTTGGCGGGGGTGTACGAAGGTAAGCGGCACTTTGCATACTTTAATAGGTTAAGCACAGACTCGGAGGTGATCCAAGTTGCGGCGGAGTAACAGAAGCTTGGGCCGGGCAATTTAGTAGCTGACGATGAGAACTAGACCGACTGTAGAATCCGAGACTGTCGTTCTCTCTTAGGATGATACCGATGCAAGTTTGGCTGCGCTCCAGCATCGCATTGAGTGTTTCTCCGTGATCTGACAATGAGAATGATTCACCCAAGTCTTTTCGATGCGCGGCGCTGTAGACCCAATTCATTGCATAGCCAGAGTATTGGTCAGGCTGAGTCGGACGCGAAATTCGTCGAGTGCTGATTAGCCACCGATGCGAATCTAGAAGGACATCAGTGCGAGACGGACCTTGAGAGTGCATCTCGTATTGAGTGTATAAGTACGCCATGCACGGATACAGCACAAGAACATCCAACTTCAAGTCATTAGTAAGCGCCGAAGACACGAAAAAAGCACTCACAGGATCGTGACTGCACAAGAACTGTAGTCATCACGACACGACGCGGAGATGTGTGAACGCTTGGGTTGAAAGGGTGTGCAAACTCACCCGATGACTACCCTTGTTAAACCCTAGTTTAAACTCAATGAGTCTTCCGACACTGTCCAAAGACACCTCGAGTCAATTATCGCCACCGAAGGGAGACAATAGTACTCCAAGACGATGAGAGGACATGTTGATGTTGGGCCGGCTTAGAACTAATAGAAGCTTGAGTAGCAAGCAGATACAGCACTGCATGCCCTGCAGAACCAGTCTCGGGCAGACGTACAACAATTGAAGTCCCGAAAGCCTTCAAGCAAGACTCGAGGAATCTGTGAATGTTCCCTGCATATATAAGAGCTGAAAAATGAGAACCAAAAAAATTTGAAGTGAAAGCAGTCCAATTGCTATCACAACAACACGCCGGCATCGTCTATAACTATCCAAGGTTAGCCTTTACTTGTAGCAGCCTCTTTTTCCCTACGCTCCCGCCGTCTCTTGACGTCCCAGTTGTACACGCGCGCGATGTTAACCTCCATCACTGTGAGCTGTTCCCGAAGGAATTCGAGGTCCTCAATGGTATTCGCCAATGACTTTTCTGCCGCGCTAAGCTTGGACTTTAATAGTTCAATAGCTTCTGGTATCGGGTACGAGAGCATAACATTTGCCTGGTGAAAAATAAGCATGGAATAGCGCCATAGGGGACGGATAGACATACCCCCAGCCAAAGATACACCGTGTCAGTGTCTTCCAGCTCTGCCTCTGCATATAGTGTTTCGTTTAGTTCAAACGTTGTGCGCAATGGCTTCGTCGAAGTTTCTGCCACATCGTCGTCATCGTCTAAATCGTCGTCGTCGACCGCCTTGCCCTTGCCTTCCTGCCATGGTATACAGTCAATATGAATGGCCCAGAACAAAAGGGCGGTGTACACACGCGTCGCTCCTGTAGATATTCCACCATATCCAGCGTCTTCTGGTAGTCTGGTATCTTTTCCTCGAGTCCCTGCCGTCGCTGAGCAAGATTGGCATCCATAAAGCGGTATTTTCTGCATGGCTGTCAGATCAACATCAGAATAACGATATGGCACACACCCTATCGCGTCGTTAAAGAGCTTCAACGGCCCGTCTGCGTCGCCGTCGGGGCCGCCGACGTATTGCTCAACGTCCGCCTGTATGTACCGTTATTTTCTTGCCATTTCCAAGGTGAAATTACCGACGATGAAGGGTGCTTTTGGTATGCCACGCGGGTTTTTCTCTTCGGATACGACGGATCTGGTTGTCATCGCCATCAAGTCCTTTTTTGTCGCCGACGATGAGCGCGATGTGTATGGTGATGGCGAAAAGCAAGAGTAGCTGGATTACGTCATCGACCCTTACGCCCACTTACACCCACATTAGCAAGAGAGCGTACCTTCCTGAAGTCTTGGTGTTAATTTCCTATATGTTTTCGGACCCTGTGCGATTGGTGAAGCATTAGGAAGCCAGCGTTCCTTTGCAGCGGTCAGAAAGCCTTCATTTTTATCCCCTCGAGTCGCCGAAATGTCACATTCTTATTCGCAATGATCTGGGCCAAGAACTAGGGTATATTGTTAGCCAATTATCTCTAGCATGCACATAGATATATTTGAGCATTTTTCGGGCAGTCGGAGAGTGCCAGCAGACACAGAGCAGCTTCGTGTTTGTCTTGGGCATCTCGGGATGCGCGTGATCAGCCCTTCTTCATACTTCTAAGTTCCTTGGTCTATCGTAACTTTGCTGCCCTCCGCGACAGAAAGCACTTTCCAGTCAATCTCTATGCCTCTTTCCTTGAAAATAACTCTGGCATCCTCCGCAATCGCTTCAAATCCGCTAGTTGCCAATGCCAGTATTGTAGGACCTGCTCCAGACAGGCAAATACCCAGCAGGCCGGGATGACTTGACGGTGTAATCATTGATGTTACTTCTGGGAGGCCAGGAATCTGAAATGCGACTGAGTAAACGCGCCGCATGCGGGATTGAAAGGAAAGCCCGCTAACCAAAGTCTTGCGATACGGTTGATGAATACGATCCTTCATCGCTTCATATATGAGCTCGGGATCGGGAGGTGATTGTGCAAGGGCAGTCGTAAGAACGGCCAAACGTTGTAGATTGAACACCTACATCTATCTAAGAAGGAGGTCGGAAGTAGCGGAAAAGACGTACGACATCCTTTCGCGTGTACGCGCTCGGTAATACTTGTCGCGCTTTCGCGGTGCTCAGCTCGAATCTGGGTATGATCGCCACAGCCTTGATGCTTTCGGACCAGCCGAAACGGACATAATGACCGATGCCCAGTGGTGGCGGCGGGGGATGCAGACCCCAATCTTCTGAGGCATCGGGTGGATATTCGGGCAGAACTTCACTTAATGGAACGCTGGCGGCTTCAGTAGCGGCCTCGTCCAGCTCACGCAGATATGAACCGACAAATCCGCCTACAAGGGCGGCGGTGACATTATCTGGATGGCGCTCTACCATAAGGGCAAAGTCAAGTAAACGTTCTGTGGAGAGGTTCAAGTCTCCAAGTTGATTTCCTAGCAATACACCTGCGATTACAGCAGCGCCAGACGAGCCCAAGCCTCGGCCGAAAGGGATTTCATTATTTGCATGAAGTTTTGTACCAGATGGAAAGTTGCGGATATTGTTGCATCTGAGGACGTAGAGCGCGACACGGGTGGTTAAATTTTTGTAGGCATCGAGGGGGACCTCGTCCGCGCCCTCGCCAGAGTAGGAGATGAGAAGAGGAGTGTATGTCGTGGTAGAGTCTAGCTGTGAAGGTACAGAGACATGGAGGGTGAGATGGAGAGACAGCGAGAGGCCGACGACATCGAAGCCTGGGCCAATATTGGCAGAGGTCGCAGGCACGGAGATGGTGAAATTTCTTGAAGCCATGAAGGAAAGATCTGAGCAAAAGAAGATTGACTCGTTCAAACTATCCGGCCCGCGATCCGCCTCACCTCCGTATTTGGAACACGATCACTGATCACTTTTTTTGAAGACAGCACCCATGGCTGGCCAGAAACGTTCTCTCGACGAGTCGGGTTCAACCCAAAAGCACAAGAAATCCAAGGTTTCATCGTCGTCGCACGAACGATCTGCGGCGCCGGTCTCGCAGCTTACTCCCGATGAAATTGACTTTCCTCGCGGTGGTGGAACGTCCTTCACGCCTTTAGAGGTCAAGACAATACGCGCAGAAGCCTCGAAAGAGGCAGACGAGGAGCTCTTCAAGGCATAAACTTATATCTTGAGTCTTAGCAGCCCGCTTATCGTTAGTAGGATGCCGAGGAATCCAAAAAGACCAAAAAGAGAAAGAGAAAGTCGCAAGTGGGGCCATCGACGGAAGCAGCAAAGACAGACAGAATACGGATTGAGCATCTGAACTACAAAGTGCGACCTGATAACCTTGAAGAATATCTAATACTGATCGTTGTTAGAGAATAACCGTTGGCATGAAAATATTTGGCCAAATCATTGCTATCCAGCCTCTCGCCCTCGTAGTATCCCTCCCCAATCAACTTTTCGGACACGTGCCAATAACAAACATATCGGCTCCTCTCACTGCTTCGTTGGAGAAAGCCGAAGCGGAAGACGAGGAGGAGGACGATACATCCATCGACAATTCCGAGGTACCTGACCTTTTCAAGATATTTCACGAAGGGCAATACGTACGGGCAATAGTCACAGGTGTGCATGCCGCTGGTATAACCGACGTGACTGGAATCGGACGGTCCAGGGACGAATCCGTACGAGCAAGCAAAAGGATCGAGCTCAGTCTGGATCCACAAAAGGTCAACGCCGATATTAAGAAGTCTGATATAGTCCAAGATTTCGTAGGTTGTCCAGTGCCCGTAACTCCGCCAACTAATACTCTTCATAGACATTAAGTGCTGCAATCAAAAGCGTGGAAGACCATGGATATCAGTTGGATGTCGGCATACGGGACCTAGCTACTTTTCTACCTTTCAAGGACGCCAAAGGACCCGAGGACGGTTCCCGCTTATACGTTGGCCAGCTGGTAGATGTGACCGTACAAAAGCTTACAAAAAACGCAAGAACATGCAATGTCACAAATGACCCAACGGTGTTCGCAACTAGTTTTGTAAGCTCTTATATCCTTTTTATTTGAATCTGCACGTTGACGGCATCCTTAGTTGTCAGAAGTAACAAGTGTGACGTCTATTCTTCCTGGCTCGCTCGTACAAGTCTTGATTACCGCGAATCATACAACTGGGTTCAACGTTCAGGTCCTCGGGTTCTTCGAGGGTACAATCGATCGTCTGCATTTACCCCGCCACATGACAGAAAAATCGCATAAGATCGGGAAAAAGGTCAAGGCACGCGTCCTGTACGAGTTCTCAACTTCTCCTCCAAAGTTCGCACTCGCTTTGAACGAACATATCCTGGAGCTAGGTCCATGTAAACCTAAGTCAGGGACGACGTCAAGTTTGCAACAACTCTATCCTATCGGCAAGATACTGTCAGAGGTGAAGGTATTACGGATAGAATCAGAACGTGGCGTTGATGTCGAGGTTGAACCTGGTTTGGAGGGTTTTGCCCACGTGAGTCATTCCATGCATCCCGCTCGTAGTGACCAATATTTGACCTTCAGATTTCTCACATGTCCGATGAACATCTTCCCGCTATCCTCGCTGGAGGACCCTGGAAAGTTGGGTCCATACACCGGGCTCGAGTGACCGGATATTTCCCTTTCGACGGTCTACTCCAGGTGTCTCTCAAATCATCAGTCATCAACCAGCAGTTCTTCCAAGTTGATGATATTAAAGTTGGAGCGATCGTCAAGGGGACTATCAAGAAACTTTCAGACACTGCGCTATTTGTCTCACTATCCGGGGACATTGACGGTGTAGTGTGGCCAAACCACTATGCGGACATTGCTCTCAAGCACCCAGCGAAGCGATTCAAAATTGGCGCGAGTATCAAATGTCGGGTATGACACTTTTTAGTCATAATCTATACCTGTTGAACTCGCTTCAGGTCCTAGTCGTGGATTCACAGCGGAAACGTGTGTCCTTGACAGCCAAAAAGACTTTACTGGACTCAGATCTGCCCATCATATCATCGATCGAGGATGCTCACATCGGGCTCGTTACGAATGCAGTCATTTTCAAAATAACAGACAAGCAGCTTTTCGTTGAGTTCTACAACAACGTCAAGGCCATCGTTCCCATGAGAGAAGTCAGGTATGTTTTCACGCATATAACCACAGAACTTGCATTCAAGTTTGCACAGCGAAGTACCCGTGCAGCTCGCGGACGCCTTCTTTGTGGGCAAGATCGTTAAGGTGCGCATCATCGATGTTGCCGCCGATCAGAATCGCATAATCGCCAGCATTCGAAAATCAACCGCAGCACAGTCGTTCAATCCCGACACCAGCAGCGTTGAGATTGGCAACATCGTCCAAGGCAAAGTTTCCGAAGTTCAGAAGGATAATGTCATGTTATCTCTTCAGCCAACGAATGTGCGCGCCCTCTTGTCGTTGAACAATCTCGCCAATCACCGCGATACCACTGCTGCCCAGCTACGAGTGTCTCTATCGTCGGGTGATGTCCTGGAAGATCTGGTCGTGGTGACCAGGAATGCTGAGAAGCACTTTGTCATCGTTGCGACAAAACCCAAAGGCAAGACGTCGTTGAAGGGAACTCTATCAATGGATACCGTGGCCTTAGGTCAGATCGTCGTCGGGCGTGTTACGCGCAAAACACGCGTAGGGACTTTACTAAAGCTACCATCTCACATTGGTGGCCTTCTTCATCCCACTGACGCGTCGGACGATTATGAGACTGGGATACCTTTCCCTGCAGTTGATACCGTCTTGAAGGCGGCCGTGATCGGGATTGACAAGGGGAGGAAACAACTGATTCTGTCATCAAGACATTCAAAGATGCACCCTGACGATGAGACGCCCGTAGTCGACCGCGTTATTGGGAGCATCGAGGATCTACACGTTGGGGCTACCGTGCGAGGCTTCATTAAGAGTATCGCTGAGCACGGTTTGTTTGTCTCCATTGCCCGGGGTATTGATGCACGAGTGCAGATTCGGGAGTTGTTCGATGATGTGAGGATTCATTGTTGTACGCGCATACCGTTGTTTACTGAGCGCTTTCGGTCTAGTACGTGAAGGAATGGCAAGAACGATTCACTACTGACCAGGTTGTAAAGGGTCGCATCCTGAGGTATGTCACCTAATCTTTTCGCGCGCTTGCTTATCAGTTGGTCTCCTTAGCGTTGACACTGCGACCAAGAAAGTCGAGATGACCTTTCGAACCACCGATTCTTCCAAGAAGTCAAACATCACCCTGGGGGACCTGAAAAAGGGACAGAAAATAACTGGCTCTGTCAAGAAAGTCGAAGACTACGGGTTGTTCATCAATATTGACAACTCAAGACTTAGCGGTCTCTGCCATAAGTCCCAGGTAGGCCAATGGTCCCTTCAGTCAAGAAGATACTCATCTTGCTTTCAGCTTTCGGACAACAAAGATGCCGACGTCTCGGTCGCACTGGGTGGTTTCCGGGAGGGCGATCGCGTCAAGGCCGTAGTTCTGGACATTGTTAACAAGCGTGTTTCTCTAAGTCTGAAGCCGTCGCATTTCACTGCGGAGGACTTTGCGAGCGACGAGGAGAACTCTGTCAGCGAGGATGACGAACTTGGTGCCGTCGACGACGGCAGTGGTGGGGAAGGTCATGTCGAACGCGCTTCCGATCTCGAAGATGACCCTGTAGCCGCTGATGACAGCGACGATGATGACGACGCCATGGATGTCTCAGTAGACCCAACCATCGACCAGTACAAGGCTACTCCGTCACAGCCGTCGACTTCCAAGTCACAAAAACCGTTGACCCTCTCCACCGGGTTTGATTGGTTCGCCCAGCCCAAACAAACCGTTGAATCTGACGCGGAATCCGATATTTCATATGATGATTCAGACGACGAAGAGCAGCCTAGCAAAAAGCGACGGAAGAAACGCAAAGAGGTTGAAGTTGATCTCACAGCCGAGATGCACACAAGGGCTCCGGAATCCACGGCGGACTTCGATCGGCTATTGCTGGGATCCCCGAATTCATCATATCTCTGGATTCAGTATATGGCTTTCCTTATACAGCTGGCCGATATTGACAAGGCCCGGGAGATAGCGAGGAAAGCCCTCAGCACGATTAACTTCCGCGAGGAACAGGAGAAGCTGAACGTTTGGATTGCCCTCCTCAATCTAGAGAATACATATGGCAGCGAACAGACATTGGACTCGACGTTCAAGGAAGCTGCGCGCGCTAACAATTCCAAGACCGTACATCTTCGTCTGGCATCCATACTCGACAACTCGGACAAGTCACAGGTGCGTAGATCACCACCCATACTAGTATCAAGTCGAACTTTCTGTAGCAAGCCGAAGAGCAGTACAAGAGGACCTGCAAAAAGTTTGGACAAAGTTCCAAAGTCTGGACCTTGTTCGCAGAGTTCTATCTTCGGAGAGGCGATATCGAGCAGGCGCGGAGCTTACTGCCGCGTAGTATTCAAAGCTTAGAGAAGCGGAAACGTAAGTCTTCCAACTTCTCTCCCGCTGCTGATTCAACAGAGATAATTGCAGATTTGAAGACTATATCGCGTTTCGCACAGCTGGAATACAAGATGGGCGAACCGGAGCGAGGAAAGACGCTCTTCGAAGGTATCATCGATTCGCATCCAAAGCGTTGGGATGTTTGGACAATATACATCGACATGGAAGGACGTCAAGACAACATGCAGAGCTTGCGGTACGTCGTGATCTGGATGCTCGGAATGAAGCACCTGATTTCTTCTAGCGCTCTGTTTGATCGAGTACTCACTATCAAGATGACCAGTCACAAAGCCAAGTACGTCCTTCCCGAGATTCCATTGTATCGTTCCTCATAGAGTGTCATCAAAGATCCTTCTTCAAGAAGTGGTTAGAGCTTGAACGGCGACTTGGCGATGAGGAAGGCGCCAATGTTGTCAAACAGAGAGCTGTGGAATGGACTCAACGCTCTAATTCATAATCCGAGCTAGTTGCTGCATCGTATTCCTACACGCCGTGCTGCATCATCATCCACCATATGTTTCAACCCTTGCTTCTACACCTCAACATTTATGAGGCTCGAAAAGAATTATGGTTGGTCGCCCAGTCCTCGAAAGGACCCAGGAGAGTAATACTATTAGTACTACACTCTGAAACTAGATCCACTGAGTCAGGTCTATAAGATCTAAGGCCCAAGGCCTGAGGTAGGCCAATTATTCGAATATCACTCAGCCGATGTTCTACGCTTCTGGCGGCCGACTGAACCACATCGCCATCTCCGGATCGATGGCATTAAAATTGGGTGTCGATTGAATGTCATACTGTGTGTCTACAAGAATCGTCAATATCGGACAATCTCGCTCTGTTAAGAACCTACGTGTCTGGCCCATGAATGATGTCAGAAATCCTCCGTCTAGACGGCCGGGATGGTCACTCTCCGTCCAATGTGGGGCAAGTTCATTGCTAGCATGAATCAAAGTGTCGACAGGGAAATTCGCCTGGAACCATGCGGCATAGTCGTATGCCACTGGGGCATCTGTTCCTGTTCCCGCGGCCGGTTCAGTCATCGCAGCTGTCATCGAAGGCGGCGACGGTCGTCCTAGTTCGTCTGTATATACTGGCAACTCAAATACACCAACATCGGAAAATGATGCATCTGTTGGTATTGTTTGAAAAGTCTCTGGGGTGGAGCTTGAAGACATCGATGGAGAGGAAAAGCTGGTCCAGTCCATGTTAGGAAGCGCCAGGAGAGAGTCGGGGGGCATCGAGCGCGTCCGCTTCATCGCCGATGGTTGCGTCAATCCTGCCAGAGGCACGGTGTCGAGGTCTGCAAGCAACGCACGAATCATATCACTAAACGAAGGTTTCTGAGTTCCAAAAAGCGACGAATGCGATATAACTCACGCGTAGCGACCAGCTATTTGCCATCTGTGGGTAATCAGTCCCTGAGTATGTGATCAGTCTCTGAACGGACCTCTTCTCATGCACTGAAAGAATACTCAAGCATATCTGTACGTTACCAAGGTCTTTTTCAACCTGTTGCTGAGTGCCAGAACACTTGTTTCTCCAGATGTTTATGATTAGCATTATCGCGGAATAGAAGATCATAATCTGTGGCGTCATGCTGTTAATAGGAACCACTTCGTTTCTCGTGATTCACTGACCTGCACAACAAAAGCAGGCCGCATTCCACGCTTCTGGTATATGTCGACAACATGACATAATGCGCGCGCTGCGTTGACACAGATAGCGAGAGACGGGAAGGACACAGATGGCCCTTCGGACGGAGACCGTCCCATGTTCCAAATGAACGGTCGATGTACTTGTATCTGGATGAAGTAGTAAAGGGTATACAATGTCATAGACTGCCTGAAAAATAGCGTGTTTGGATGATGAGGGTTCCACCTCAAGAAGGGTGGTATGTTATCGACCCATCGGTTTAGGCTAGAATCAATAGCAACGATAACTTTCTTATCCCACTCGGGCCCAGTGAG
Source organism: Hymenopellis raphanipes (assembly GCA_003314085.1). Classification (NCBI taxonomy): domain Eukaryota; kingdom Fungi; phylum Basidiomycota; class Agaricomycetes; order Agaricales; family Physalacriaceae; genus Hymenopellis; species Hymenopellis raphanipes. Next base: position 18,920 of record QLPD01001938.1, read on the forward strand.
CTCTGAAGATAGCTTGGACCGCTTGACAGCATACTGTAAGAAGAGTAAAAAAAAGTCATCGAAAAGTCGATTCATAGAGATGCAACTCACAATTGTTCTATGAGAGAATGCAAGGATTTCGAAGAGCGATATGTACTGCACCCAGTACTGCGATTTCGGCTGTATTCCAGGAGGGTGCATGAACCTCAGCTGTGGATCTGGATTATCCCAGTATTCGTCATCACATAGCACTGGCAATTCGACGTCGTAGCTATAACAATAACTGAGCTGCGCAGATAAACTGAGAGAAGGAGCATACTCGTCAGCAGTCGTTGCGAGTGGACGTCCAGTCGTAACAGCACTGACTATATCGATACACCATAAGCACCAGAAGGCACGTTTCCATTCTTCATCTTCAATTGTAGGCCTCCCGCTGTTGGGTTTCTTTCGATGAGCACCCACCGCTTGTGCCATCCGGATACCGAACCCAGGGAGCACCCAGCTCGATTCCGGTGTAGTTGTCCCGTTTGCATATAAGACAGACAGCTAGGTGATCTCAGGTAATTGTAAGAGAAGTAGGTAATCAATAGGACGCACTGCATACACCTGTAAGTCATATAAGGTTGCTGGAGGTGTGAAAGAGTTGGGCAGAGGCCTGATCTGTTGAAAATATTTCCACCCCGAGGTATGACCGTTAGCGGGATCTAGGAAAACTCGAGGATCGTTCGTGTATCTCGAACCTAGCGCACAACATGCCAGTACAACAGCGCCGAAAGCACGGTCGTATTCGTGCAGTCCCTGAGCAACCTTTCGCTCAAAACTGGGGCGATATATGAGACAGATGAGGTCGTTGTCCTCTTCAAAGTACAGGTTGAGCAGTTCACGCATGAGTTCATCATCAGGAAATGTGTACGGCGGAAGATAGTCATCTTCATGCAAGGCTTTCTGCCACTGTACAAGTGTCAACAGTGGCTTCCATACATAAATGATACATACTGGCTGATTGTTCCAGAACTCTCCTCTCTTCACACTCATGGAAAGACCTTCGCCGCCGATCAAATCCCGCTTGATGTCCAGTGCATGCTTCATGAGCATAATGTGACTGGACTTCCCGTAATGGCGATGTCTCGATTGGCCAACCTTGAGCACTGAAATTAGATTCCACGTTTGAAGGAAGGCAGAGGCTTACGGTCAGACGCTTGAGAGCATCGGTGAGGACAAGATCACTTTTATCTTCCACTACTGAAGATATATTCTCGTTTTCTGTCGGAGCTGTAGACGGCGCGATGACTCCGTGTGATGTGGATACTTCGCCTGACGTCTCGCGAGCCAGTACTTGGCGACAAACGGCAAGCTCCGCATCTAGGTCGCGAACGCGTTGAGCCAAGTGAATCAAGAGATGCTGGACGACAACGGGATCGGTCGGCAACAGTGGCGGACTTGAAAGAATCTGGGATATCTGGGCATTCAGAGCCTCTTCCCCGGTATACACGGACTGGTACAGAATAAGATAACGAAGGCTGATGAACTGGACAACAAACTACTCACCGTCTCTGGGGAGTGACCACTATCTGAAGGACTTGAGCCGGATGGAAGAGAATAATTGACGAAACTGAGGGGCTCCGATCAGTCTTTCACGGAAAACAAGACGGAAACGCGTACTTGAACGTCGGTTTCTTAGGCGGCTACAAGAAAAAAGATAAGTAAATCCACGTAGTCACTTGATTCTTTTCGCTACCTTTTTGACCGCGAGCATATCGTGCGTACATTGCTCATTATAAGCAATGCAATTGGAACATATGTTATTGGGCATCTTCGCACTGTCGCCTAGAGAGCATTTGAGCGCGTCATGCACATAACCATGCGTCATACAGCGTACATCGCGCTAAGAGGAGTGAGATTTGAACGCGAACCGGGAAATGGGAGGCGTACTCTTCTTTAGCTTGCATAAGTCACAGGCGCCTGACTGGGTTTCAGTGTGTCCTGGCCACGGCGGCCATGCTGCTCACCGCGTAAACGCCTCTTTTTCGCTGCAACTGGAGAGTCCGAGGTATTATCGCTCATCGTCAAGGACAGTGTCGGGAGATGGGAGATGGGAAACAAGGGCGAATTACATGGTTTAGATCGGCAGCTATATGACTTCACTTCCCATTTGGGATGTACTGCCATCATTCCGGAATGCCGAAAAACGTCACCACAACGCGCCACAGTTGGCGACGAGCATCATGATCGCATTGGAGTACAGCCAGAATGACGTGAGGTGGCTTTAAGCTTGCTCTCAACATATAAAAATAAGATAATTGACTAGCGAAGCATTCGTGTACACACTCGGCGTGAAACGCAGTCCCTGGGAACCTCAACCACCCTGACTGATAAAGATTGCAGTGGAACGCCCATAGGTGGACCATCTCTGTAATAACGGAACACACGGTAACATTCCTTCAATCTTTCGTTTCAGTCTGCGTCAGTCTCGGCGAAGCGGTATTCCTCCCTTGATCAAGTCAATTCAATCAATGAGAGTCGTCCCTGTAGCCCAGCCAATGAGCCATCTCTCTATCAATGTCGCTCGCAGTCATCCATGTATCCCCAAGTTTGGGTAAGTCAAATCCTATACAGAAAGGTCTTATCGGGAAAATCCAGCTCCAATATTTATACGCACCAGTGTCATTAATAAATGAAGCCAAAAAGCCTCCCGACAACCTGCCGGGATGATTCGCCTCCGCCCATGCATTTTCGTCCATGAAACCAGGCGGCAGAAACGTTTCTGAAGGAAAGTGCTCTTGAAACCAGGCCGAATATTCTTCACTCGTGTCCACTCCCGCTCCCATTGGGACCTGGGGCTGCATGCGGCCCAGCTGGTCAGTGTAGAGGGGAAGAGGTTCTACTCCCTGCGGCATACCCATCGTTCCAATGTCAGGCATTGAAAGCCAGTCTATGACAGGCATGGGCGAAGGCGCAGGAGGGAGCTCCAGAGTGGAGGGCTCTTCATCGGGCTCTCGGGAACGCTTCAGTGATGGCACCAAGTCTG
>QLPD01001940.1:0-19635 GCA_003314085.1 Hymenopellis raphanipes
CGTCCTGGAAGGATGGACTCATTATATTTGGCATTTCGTTACACAGGAAGTATACTCCCGGATACGGTGATACCCTCACGAAAAGTCAATTGTATATTCTTATTACATATTGCACTGGTCTCTTAATATGAAAGCCTTGGAAACAATTGGGATTCATCAACAAACTTCCCTTTCCGTCTTGGTGGCGCTTGATGGACCGGACGGTAAGCAGCATGGCGCAGTGGTAGCGCGCGGGGCCCATAACCCCGAGGTCACTTGATCGAAACAAGTTGCTGCTAATGCTGTGAGGGTTACTATTTTCATTTTTTTTCTTCCCAAGGGCCCACGCGATAAGCAAACGAGACGTCTGACGAAAGTCCGCTGCAACTCATGTCAGTGTAAGCTCAGGGATGTTGATGCAGGGATAGGAGAGAGGATCAGCAGATTGCCTATAGCTATTGCTTCCGTTAGAAAACCCCTATTCTGAACTGCCGTCCTCATCACTGACCACTTTCTTCAAGAAATGCAAGTTCGCCTTATTGTACGTTGGTAAAATACTAACAAACTTGTTAGATGATCAATGTTCCGACCAATACAAGCCAGTTTCCTCCTTCCCTATCTGAGTTCCTACCAGACATCCAACAGAGTAGTCCTACTCCTCGAATGTTACGCCTGTTGACATCCAATGAGGCTCCGTCCGATGCCGAAATGGAACAGTTTCAAGCTTTAATAATCCAATCCTCCTCCTATGCACGTCTGCTCGCCGAAAAGATATCCGTAACGAAAGACCTCCTAGAGTTTCTCGTGAAACAGAGGAAACAGGCCAAGTCGAACCGCGCAGACGCCAAATTAATACTGCACCCAATGCGCCGGCTTCCGTACGATGTCCTGGAAACAATATTTACGTACGCGTCGTCGGGCTTCGACGCTCTAGGCGATTCGTTGAACACGAAATATGCGCCTTGGACGCTTTCCCACGTCTGCCGCCAGTGGCGCTTCGCGGCCCTATCTATACCTCATTTATGGAGCACCCTCGACATCTCGTTGTCAAAGTCCCCATCCCAATATCGACTCCAGCTCTGTCTAGAGAGGTCGAAGGAGCGTCCTCTCGATGTATGCCTTACCTTTCGGCGTTCACATTTGGAGACTCAGGGGAGCATCCTTGATGTTCTATACCCAAGCTCTCCGAGATGGGTCGAATTGAGGCTGGAGGTACCGATTGACTGTTTACGGGACATGGAATCCCGTGTCTACCTACCTAAACTCAAGAAGGCTACCATTGTTCAGCGACCTACGGAGGATGTAGCAGCGATTATCGCTCGCTCATCGTTGTTCTCCACGTCTATCCACCTAAAATCCCTCAATGCGGCCGTTAACTTTCCATTCTTCCGATTCACGTTCTATGGACAGAAAATCACGTATTTCCGGTCCATGCACGACAGATTACTGGACCATCTTTACGCGCTACAACACATGCCCAACCTCCGGGAAGCTGTTCTGCATTGTCATCCGTCAATGAGGGCTCTCTCTTACCCCCGCACCGTGACAATGAAGAAACTACGCACGCTTCAGATATTTGAAGCACACGATATGGCTACCGGGGCCACGCGTGCAGCGGACCTATTCGACTTTCTCGAGCTCCCCGCGCTGAAGCGCCTAACGCTCGACGTCCTCCCCACATCCCCTCGCTTCCCGCAAATCCGGCCCGCCCCAACGACGCTCACCAATCTCACCGTCGTCCTTGACCAAGTTCGCTCACCGGCAATCGCTAGCGACTCGCTCGTCGCTTTCCTCCAAACTGTGCCGAACGTCAAGCGTTTCTTCCTACGCTGCGATACCGTGCCGCCAGATCTAATCCGCAGCCTCACTGCTAATGTCTCCTCATCCTTCGAGTCATCTCGCGCGGATATATTACCTCTCCTTCTGCCGAACCTAGAAGAGATATTTTTTCAGGGTCTTTCCGCTGGACTGAGCCACAGCACGACTGTGCTCCTCGTCGCACTGGCGTTGTCGCGGCGGCGAAACGAAGCACAGGGGTGTGCGAATCTCCTGACGATGGGGCTGGACGCGCGAATGGTGCTTTGCGATAATGATTTGATGCTCGAGGCGTGGAGGCGGTTGCGCGAGGACGGGCTGCGCGTACCTTGTTCGCATATGCATAGAGGTTGCAATTGAGAACTGGTAGGTAGGTTGAAAGGCGTCTGAGAAGTAGATGGGTGACGAAGGATAAGGAAGTGCAGTGGCGAGGATATTGGTGAGGTTGGCTATTCATTGTGTCGGCGGGTGTGAACTTGAACTGATAAACTTCACAGCGCCAGCCGTATATTGAGGATTGTCTTCAGTTCATTCCTGTCAGAACAGAATCTAAACTTATATACCAGAATGACTAAGGTTAGGATAATGCTACAGTAATCTGATGTCTAACTCATGTTTAGTTAGATCAAGGTTGTAGTATTGATTAAGCATCATTATCAACAATTCTAGGAGCACAAGCTCTCGTAATGACCTCAGCAGTGGACTACCGAATGAAATCTAGAGGTCGCGCGTTGATCAACGCGATTCCTTCCTTCCTAAAGTCATCTGGCTCGACAAAGGATCCACCAGCATCGAATACCATGTTCACAGCGCTCTCTCCATATGAAGGCCAATACGGGAGGACATCGTTCGTGGCATGATTCGGGTTGAGCTAGTACGTGGCATAGTTAGTTTCAAAATGGAAAACATCGGTTTGAACGTACATGGCGCGTAAACGATACCCATGCCCTCACTATGCCTTTGGAGACAGCCAATACTGCAGGGTCAGTGCCGATGTAGATCTCATATGGATCAGAGAGGTCTGTGGGATTGCCAAAGACGAATGGTATCTTGACGACTTTAGCATGGATACGCGACTGAGGTATGAACACATACCTCTTCATAATGCGTTACGGAAGTCAGAATGTCGCCAGTTATCGCAGTCGGGAGTTGCTCTGGTTGAGCGTTAAACTTTTGCAGGCACATCAGGCCTTTATCCTCCTCCAACTCGAGAGGGGCCACTCACCCGGAAAGAATAAGCGGTTAGCGACCGCTGTGTCATTACTTCGCACAGTTGTCTTCTCGGTGCGATCATGACCATGTCGCCCGCAAAACTCGCAGACCGTTTGTATTGTAGTCCGTGCTCGGTGAAGTTGACGCCGCCGTCTCCAGTTCCATACGGTGAGCCGGCACTAGGGTCACTTGGGTAGAATTCCAGCACCTTGGCCGCGGTGTCAGCGCTAAGATTACGTCCAGTTGCAGTAGCGTCTGTTGGGATAGTGGTTCAGCCGGGGAAGAGGCGTTAGAGGAGGAATCGACTGACTGATAAGCAACGCATAAAACTCCTCATCAGTATTGATTCCATTCCAGCCAAACGCCGGCGAAGTGCCTTCATCCTGTCAATATGATCTCAGCCCGAAGCGCAACGAGGAAAATAAGCAATGTCGGACCGTATTAGCCCCAACCAGCGCAGTGATGCTTTTGTCAAACTGTCCCGATTCGAGAAGTTTACTGGGGAAATCGGGAATGAAGTCGTCGTCGACGACGGCCGTAAAAACGAATGCCAAGGCGTGTGGTTCAGCGATAGCAAACAGAACGTCATACGCGACGGCTCTCAGGCAATCCAAGGGGTCGACAGTCGAGGAACAGTTCGTCTTGTCAACGATATCGTCGTACGCCGCTTGTATGTTTTCGACATCGTCTGCCAATAACGTGTGAGTGAGGAGGGGTTTATAGAGATGATGTTCAACTTACATCGAGCACTAACTGCCGTACCACTTTCGTATATAGCGCCTCTAAACAAGCCCACTTCGCCATTTTGAGCGCCGTACGCGAGACTCTGTAGGCCGACACTGAATGCTCCTGCAGATTCGCCCCAGATTGTAACTTTGCTAGGGTCTGAATGAGGATAAGCGTTTATTCAAGACAGGCCCAACCAATCAACGGTTACTGACCTCCACCGAACGCCGCGATATTTTCTTGGATCCAACGCAGAGCCAGGCGTTGGTCCTTCAAGCCAAGATTGGCGTTCCCAGATTCGACAATTTCCGTCGATGCAAGAAAGCCGAATGCTGCCAATCTGGCAATAATTTTCAGCAATTATTGGACGGGCTGTCCGACCTACAACACCCTTACCGGTAGTTCAAGGACACGGCGATGATGGGCTCATCCATTTCAACGGACTCTTGAACGATATATGAGAGATTGTATACTGGTGAAGACGATGTCCCCGCGTTATAGCCTCCGCCATATATCCATACTGTGAGAAGTAAGAAAGCTATCGCGTAAACAGAGAACAAGTGAACCTAGCACAGGCAGGTCACGATATTCCTTGTCCGGACGAACGATATTGAGTGTCAAACAGTCCTCTGATTGATACTCCTTTGCGCCTGTTCCAATGGCTGTATATACTCGTTAATGTTATTGACTCTTCCCTGAGTGTGACACTCACCAAAAATCCCGGACTACAAAAGAGAAATCAGCTACTGGACAGAGGATACACAAGACTAATCTCATACCTGAGGACAACTCCACCCATAACTGGTGGCATCCCAACCCTCCTCGCCGAACGCCGTATCCCAAACCTGCGGATTCCGAAACCTGAGACTATTCACAGGCGGTTTCGCGAAGGGTATCCCGAGAAAAACATCCTGCGCGAATCCCTCCAAATGTAGTCCGTTGACAGTACCGTTATCGATCTTCACAGATGGGGCGCCTTGTGCAAACTGAGTAAACTGAGCCGCCAGAAGTGCGATAATCCAAGGACGCATCATCATGATGTACTGGGGGATTCCCGACCATCCAGACGCCACCCGTTAAGTATAGAATGATGAGTGCGCGGTGCCAAAGGCCGTTTTCGCGATGGAGGTAATCCTGACTAAGTGGTAGGTCGTTCTTGCAAAATCGTTTCACGTCGTAAATGCTCAACGTGATCCTGTTTGCATAACAATGTACGCAGGCTGATAGACGATCATCAGAGCAAACGCCATATTCCCTACAAATTCGCGATGCTTTCCATGAGAGAGTTAGTAAGGTGGGCGCTCAGGACGCGATTGATGTCAAACTGGGGCCGTGGTTAGTACAGTTGACCGGTTACAATTCCGACGTACGTGATTTATGCGCTTAGCATCTAGCTAACCTAAGCACAGTTAACATACCAGAGTCGAGAGACCTCTGTCATATCTGTTGAGTCATTAGTTTTTGCACCAGCCTACACTTTGTCATATATAACGCAAACCGAAAACGTCAGCCAAATTCTCACCAGTTGCGAATCTGTATTAAAGTTCGACTGGCAGTAGAGTCTCGGAAGAAATTCTTTAAACACGTTGCGTGCGCAGTCCTTGGCGCGAGATTGGCGTACTCCAGGGCCAAAAGCAACTGAGAATTGATATCTGGTGAGATTTTTAACTATCCAGCGGAGCAAATGGAGAACCAGGCCTTTAGATACTCTTTTACCCGTTTACAAGGACTTGGTGCAGGAAGAAAAGTGCCAAAGCAACGAACAAACAACCCGTCTGTCTCCCGAGTTGTCGCCCAGGGCATTTCCTGCGTATACGGCATGCTGCATGTGTTCCTTTGGTCTATGAGTTCAACTCTCCGCCGTAAATCCGTCTTGCGCGTCGTATAGATGGATGTCAGGTTTGTGAAAAAATCTAGTTGGCCTCACGTTCGCAGCTGCAAAGGTTAGAACAACAGTTACACATGATGGTTTGAAGCAAGGCCTAGTGACGCCACTCACATGATGTGATTTCCGTGTATCTGTCACGCATGCTTAGGCTGGCCGCCGAAGCTGAGTAGAAGCAATTGAGAGCTGCTTCTGGCTTCACGCAACAAACTTGAGAGCGAGACGGACGCGAGAAAACAGCGTCAACACGAACAGTAGGCGCGAAAGAAGAGCGAAAGTAGGTATATTCCAAGTTGGATCGCGAGACTAGCTAGTTGCTTTAACGAAGAAAATCTCCAGGCCGCTCATTGATCAAAGCTATCCCATCCTTCCTAAACTCATCCGGCTCAACAAAGGATCCTCCAGCCTCAAACACCATATTCACAGCACTTTCTCCGTAAGAGGGCCAGTATGGCAGCTCACTCAGAGCGTGATTGGGGTTGAGCTGTCGGCGAGTTAGTACAAGAAAAGGCAAGAACGGTTGTCCGTACGACGTACATGGTTCACGAAAGAAATCCAAGCTCTCATTATGCTCTTGGAGACCGCCAACACTTCGGGATTAGTGCCGAGGAGGATCTCATACCTATCAGTGAGGTTCGTAGGATTACCAAAGACGAATGGTATCTGGACGCTTTCAGCATAGACACTCTTCTCAAGTGCAAGCCCTTACCTCGTGATAATGTGTTACACCATATTGAATGTCACCAGTTGCCGCACCCGGAATTCGCTCTGGACGAGTATTGAACTGTCCCAGTCTCATTAGGTCCATTGTCTTCTTCCGCCCGAGATTAAGAACTCACCCGGAATGAATAGACATTCAGAGACCGTCGTGACATAACTTCACATTGGTACCTCCTCGATGCAATCATCGCCATGTCTCCGATAAAACTTGCAGATCTCTTGAATTGCAGTCCGTGCTCGGTGAAGTTGACACCGCCGTCTCCAGTTCCGTACGGGGAACCCAAGCTCGGGTCATTCGGGTACAATTCGAGCACCTTGCTTGCTCTGTCAGCGCTGATATTACGTCCAGTAGCAGTCGAGTCTGTTGGAACGGCGATTCAGCAGAGAAACGTCACGTCATAGGGATGAATGTACTAGTAAGCACTGCATAGAACTGCTCATCTGTATCGATTTTATCAACTCCTACCCAAGAGAAGAACGGCGAGGCCCCTTCGTCCTATGAACCAAGTCAGCACGATAAGAACACGCAGACGCAGAGGTCATACCGTATTAGCACCAATCAACCCAGTCACGCTCGTATCAAACTGTCCCGACTGGACGAGTTGGCTGGGATAATCGGGAATGAAGTCGCCGTCGATGATAGGTCCAAAGGTGTACATTGACATGTATGGTTCAGCGACAGCAAAGAAATCGTCATATGGCACCGATCTGAGGCACTCCAATGGATCAGTAGCAGAAGCGCAGCCCGTCTTGTTTACTATGTCGTCGTATGACGCTTGAAGATGTTCAGCATCATCTGTATACAGCAAATAAGCGAGATGAGATGAAGGACCGTACGATTGACTTGCATCGGATACTAACTGCTGTTCCACTCTCTTGTATCCCACCTCTGAACAAGCCCGTTTCTCCACTTTTACAGCCGTAAGCGAGACTCTGCAGGTGGACACTGAACGCTCCGGCCGATTCGCCCCAGATGGTGACTTTCCTTGGGTCTAGAAAATAGCAAGGTAAGCAGATTGACAGCACATAGTCAACGAGGACCGACCTCCGCCAAACGAGGCGATGTTCTCCTGAATCCAACGCAGAGCTAGGCGCTGGTCTTTCAAGCCAAGATTAGCGTTTCCGGATGTGACGACTTCTGCAGAGCCGAGAAAGCCAAAGGGCCCCAATCTAGCAATAAGAATGAGTTGTGGGATCCAACCTATGATATGCATACCGATAGTTCAAGGACACCGCGATGACGGGCTCGTCCATTTCGACGGATTCATGAACAATATAAGAGAGGTTATAGACGGGCGAAGATGCTGTCCCGGCATTGAAACCTCCACCGTAAATCCATACTGCATAGAGCTTAGAACGGCATCACGGAGAAGAAGAATAAACTGAACCTAGAACAGGCAGAGCATCACGGTCTGTGTCCGGACGAACGATATTAAGCGTCAAACAGTCCTCTGATTGATACTTTGCCGAGCCAGTTCCGACCGCTGCGTGTTCCACTTAAATCTTATCGATCTCGGCCCAGTGTGGATGCTCACCGAAAGTCCCGGACTACGAAAGAGAAATAAGCCTCCATAAGAAAATAGAGCGTAACATACATACCTGGGGGCAACTCCACCCATAACTGGTGGCATTCAGCCCTTCCTGACCGAACGCTGTATCCCAAACCTGAGGATTCCGAAGCCGCAGGCTGTCCAAAGGAGGTTTCGCGTAGGGTATACCGAGGAAAGCGTCCTGCTCGAACTGTTCGAGACGTAGTCCGTGCACGGTGCCGTTGCGAATAGTCGCAGAAGGCGTACCGTATACAAGCAAAGCCAGCTGAGAAACTACAAGTGCGTTAACAGGAAGACGCATCGTTCACTGGTGTATTCCTCCGACTGCAGACGCCATTTAAGCACAAGGTCCCGCTGGTGAATTGAATGGAAGGCCTGTTTCAAGGGTGATTACCCGCAGTCTGAGAGTATACTGACTAAGTTGGAGGTCGTTCTAGCCAAAGAGCGTACATCGGTTATCAGAGCGAACCGTTATGTCTCTGTAAGCTGGTTAATAATTCAGGGTCTCTAAGCTGCGTTAAACATCAAGCTAGGGAACTATGTTAGTACGCACGAGCGCTGAAACAGATGTGATTCCCAGCTACCAGTCGAGCGACCGATTTTGTCATGCCCGCGGAGTCATCTCATAACCGTTAGCATGCGACGTCATTCCAGTTGCGAGTAGATAAATGACAAGAGCGGTATGGTTAAACGCAACTTGCTCCCGCGCGTCGTCTTAAGACGTTGAAGCCTGGTTGAAGCGATCGTGGTGTGGGATCAAGGGACGGCGAGGCTGCGCGAAAGGCAGAGCCAAACCCCACCAAACAGCGCGTTGCTGCTGTGGCGCGGTGTAACATTAAATATTAAATAGTCGGGGTCTGTCCAGCTGGCGGGCAGTCCAGGTTCGTCAGTAGGTGCATCGAAGCCATTTTTTGGAATAACACAATGATTATTACACACATACAAAGACAGATTTACACCTAGTAGTACTGTACATGGAACACCAACTCCCAAAACAGAAATTGAGAAAGTAGAACATAGAATAGAATTGTTACCACCAATACTGAAGATACTGGGGGACGAAACGAAAGTGTAGAAGATTGGCAAGAAACCCATCATGCCGAGCCCGCTGACGAGGCCTCTCTTGCCCGTCTGCTTCGGCCTCCTCTCTGGCGCGCTTACGTCTGCGGCCGCCTTCATCTGGACTGACAGAGCTACCAAGAGCATGTCCCGCCACCACAGAAGACCCTCCTGCCCGCTTCAGATGCCGAGGCCCATCTTCCCCGCTTTTGTCGTCCTCCTCTCTGGCATGCTACGTTCGCGCCCGTCTTCGTTCCGACTGAGGGTGCTACCGAGAGCATGCTGGTCCGCCACCACAGAAGACACGCCCACTTCCTCTCTGTCTAGCCTCAGTCGACCTTGCGAACCAGTCCCAGCCACAGGAGTGGGCGACGCCAAGTTGTGATCACCAAGACTCGCAACGGAATGGGTAGCTGGTAAATAATCTGGGTTGAAAAGACCTAGGGTGCTGGTGATGGCATTTACAGGCGGCGTGTTAAAGAAATCAATGTCGGAAATAGCACTATCGTTGACCTGCGATGGCTGCAAAAGCAGAAAATTCGAAACAGGATTCGAGCGTACTAGCCTAGTACCCGGGATGGGCAAAAGTGGGTCCTGTGCAAGGTTTGAGCTTCGTAGGGGGCTGGACGGCGCAAGGGATGGTGAAGAAGCGATTGTAGGATTTTGGTTCTCCTCGCCTTGTGTCGATAGATTTTCTGGGGTTTCGTCTGGTGCACTGTAGGCGGTTGCTTCGAGGCCTTCGATGGATTCTTCAGCGTCTCGGTCCAGTGTGGCTTCGACGTCCTCGGAGAGCGTGGCAACGATGTCACCGCTCAGCATGGCGTCAGGTTTCACATCCGGGACTGCCAGCCGTTAGAGCTTGAGGAATGACAAGTGCGGAGTCGGGCTCCAGGGAGGATGGGTCTGTGCCAATAGCGATGTGTGTGGGACTAAACCTAGGATCAAGAATAGGCAATATTGGGACGGAATGCGGAGTGTTGGTCGAGGGTGCCATAGGATATACTCGAGGCGAGTGAGAGACGGCGCTTGCTGGACTATCTTTAACAAGGTGGGTCGTCACATCGTCATCCAAGGCGAGCGTTGGCGGCGGTGCGTTTTCCTTGTCGGCGGCTTCTTCGTCTCCAGCTGCCCCGACAAGCTCCCGCCTAGCAATGCACCATTCTCGGACCATATCAACAGCAATATTGTCATAGCGATCCTCCACAGAATGCCATAGTCTCAGAGCCGGCACGCCAAGAGGAAAGGCGAGGAGAATCTGGGCAAGCTCTGCGGTGCTAAGTCGGTTGCCAAATTTGTCGGTAGGAATAGCATGAGCCATAGTTTGATTGACTTCGTATTTCTCGGCGAGACTGAAGGCAGTCCGTTCCATAAGGGTGACGAACGAAGGATGATGGGACACATGAAGAGCCATGGACTATAACTGTGAGCAGTGCTGCAATGACAAATACTGTAATCAAGACAGCATACTGACTTTATGGGTTACGAGGGGTTACGCAAAGAATCGCCTGGGCTAGGAAGAGAGAACGTTGGTAGCAGTGGTCGATCTTGGTCGATGGAAGAAGACAAGAGGGTGTAATCCCAAAATGGACAGGATCATCATGGCCGACGACACGTGGCTAGCACTTGCTCGAATTCATAAAAAATATTGTCACTGTAGAACAAGGTAGAGTAGTTGGATGGTTTGGGGTGTGTGTGGTGGTGGTGGGGGTTAGTTGATAGTTGGGGTGTAGTGTTGTGTATGAGAGTCTGAGCTGGATGACCCCGACATGTCTGTTGTTTAGTTCTCATACGTAGAGTTGTTAAACAGCTTCCATGAGTACGGCCGTGACCTGCTCACCTCTCACAATACAATGTTCACGGTTCAAACTGCTGCTGGTGTTTGTTATTTGCCTTTTAATGAAGGAGTTGTAGGGGTGAATGAGGGGTTGTTGATCATGGAGATCGTCGCCATCGGAGGAACGATTATCTTCCTCCTCGTTTGGACAACGAAGTGCATTGGGTTCGTACTCATCGGCGAGGCGTTGAAGCAGGGAAAAGGCGGCCATAGCCTGGGACTCGTAAGCAGTGCTAGAATAACGGACAATCAAGATAGCATACCGTTCTGATGGGTTCAAGCCGGGGGTAACGAGGGATCGCGTAGAAAGAAAGTTAGTGGTGGATGATAGAGTATAAGAGGGCGTAATCTAAAAATGGAAGAGATCACTACCTCGCGCGACACATGCCTACATACTTGATTGAAAACGATAGTAGTGTGTAGTGGGTTAGTTTGAGGGAACTTTGTCGATAGTGTGGGGGTAGTGTTGCGTGAGAGTATGAACTCGGTGGGTCCAGGCGTGTCTGTTATTAGAGCAGATACTGATGTTGCCAGCACTGAACAGTACGCGGAGACCCGCTCACCTCTCAGAATACTATGTTCATGGTTCAAGCTGCCACTTACTTTTTCGTGTTGCCTTCTAATGAAGGAGTTGTAGGGGTGCATGAGGGGTTAATCCTGAAAACAAGTGTGATCATCATCATCGGTACGCGGACAATTTTTACTCCTAACCTTAGTTGTCTCTTCGCAAGTGGGCTAGACAGAAACTCGAAGCGCGCTATTGCAAAGGTGGATAAATAGAATGAGGAGACAACAACCAAACTCCGAGTTGGGATTTCAGGCATTATCCCCTCCTTCCAAATTCCTAACAGCGAAGAATCCATCAGTCTCCAGCCCCATACTCGTGGCACTCTCTCCATACGAAAGCCAATACGAGAGCTGGTTTAGAATGTGAGCTGTACGCGCGTTAGTACAGGGGTCAACCAGGCGTCAAGAAGAACAAGTAGCCAAAGACGTACATCCTTGATGAATGATATCCATGCTTTCGAGACTGCCAACACTTCGGGATCAGTGCTGAGGAGAATCTCTCACATATCCAAGAGCGCCGTGGGATTACCAAAGACGAACGGCATCTGCTGCGAACAGTTCGGATTGAGAGTAGCTTGCTCAAGAGTCTGAGATTAAATCTCCCTCGATAACGCCATATCTCTGAGCATCAGCATAAGCTGTAGCGTTCAAATATTGTAGTGCCCGACAGACGAAACTCAGGGAAGCGACATTATCTGTACGCGACGGGAGGGTGGATAAAGGTTCTGAGAACAGGTGGTCGACTTACATCAACCGACTACAGTGCCACGATTCGCTCTGAATATACTAGGTGCTTCGGTTGCGGATGCTGCGTACTCAGGCAAAGTACAAAAAGAGTGTTACATACACGATTGATTGGTATTCCGTTGAACGCGGTTTCGCGTTTGCAGTCGCGAATGGGAAACAACATGACGATTCGAAGCAAGGATACACCTTGTGACGCGACTCACCTGACGTGACTGCCTGAGATGTGTCACGCTGGGGACTTCTTCCAGACACCAACTGGTCAGTGGTAGACCAAAGTTGAGGTCTGCTCAATCACAGGCTGACCAGTTCGTGTACTACCGGTCTACGAGTAGTGCTACTTCTCCCTTGTACGTATCCCACGTGCTCAACTGACGGCCTAACTCACAGCTGCAGAAGGCATTTACAGCCACCAGGATGGCCCGTTGTTCAGATCTTCCTCCAGAACTTATCGCACTCATCATCAACCTCTACCGTGGGGCTAAATCAACCCTCCGCCACTGCTCCTTAGTCTGCCGAGCATGGCGTTCTCCAAGCCAGCGTCGACTCTTCCACACATTTCGATTGTTCAACTTGGCAAAAAACCTTGTCCCTTTTCGCAATTTCCTCCTCGGCGCTCCACACCTTGGTGGCTATGTTCGCGAGATCTCTGTTGTCGGACCGGTCGCCATCAACTACAGCTATCAATCTGATTTTGTTGCCGACGCCACCGACAGGGAAAACGTCCAAAATCTCTTTTCTCTACTCCCAAACATAACCAAAATCCAAGCGAGCTTCTTGGCATCATCCCCTTTCCTGTTCACAAATAGCCTCCTACGACAATGCTTGGAACTTCGCAAGTTCTCAATTGTAGCTCCTCTCAAACGTGCGGACGTCGTTTCCCCAACCGCTATATTTCCTAGTTTCGAAGGCACAAACGTGAAGAGCCTCGATATTAGAACCCTGGAGATGCCATCTGCAATAGACAGTCCTCTGAATCTGGGTGCCGTAGTGCGTTCCATAGAGCGCCTTACCCTCAGTTCCTCACGCAATTTCTCTGTGTGGCATCCCTATTTCCTAAGTATTCTTCTGCACTGGAGCGAGCTGAAAATTCTGTGTGGTGTAGACAGCATACAGACATGGGGCGATGTGTTACGAGTCATCAACCTTTCACATCTTCGTCGATTACATGTTCGTGTATCCATCTGTGAGTTCTGCTACCTTGCTCCAGCTTTGCTCCTAACTGTGCCTAAGATCTTGTTCCCGAAGAAGAAGAAGAAGAACAGTACCCATATGGTGATGCTTCTCCTCTAGCACCAAATCTCGACCATCTCCTCTTGACTACTGAGGTCACTTCCGTGCTCGTGGACAACCTCAGCATTGAGGTGGTATTTAGCATGGTCGAGTGGTATCTATCTACGTTCACAGCGTTGTCCCAAGGCGGGGGATGTACGCTGAAGGAACTCACGCTTACCGTGATGGCTCTCGACGATTCCACTGTCGCCGTCGCATGGTCAAAAGTCGATGACATTCTATCTACAAACGCATTCAGCAGGCTCGAACGCGTCCATTTTCTTGATAAGAAGAAAAAACCTATCATGACATGGTTATGTCCAAAGACAGCAGGCATGCTCAAACAAGCATTGCCCAAACTGTCGAAGGGAGGGAAGTTGGCATTGTAGGGTACGTCGGACTTGGCGGCAGTCAGCTCGAAAAGTCTCTCGGGAGGGTAATCGGTTTCACACGCTATTGGTTGCGCCGTCTCTACGGTACTTGTTTTATCTTGAGCACATTGTACAGAACCTCAGAGCTTCAATGATACAAAATTAGCCCGTGAATTCTACTCTCCCGCTTGCTGGTCTGCAATTTCGGCACGTGCGCTTAGCATCAATCCCAAAAACCTCAATGAGACACGGAAAAAAATGGTCTTCCACATTTCGTGCCCTCTCCAACGACACAGCGACCATACAATTCACAGAGCTTACCTTCACGTTTATGGATATCCAAGATATGGGAGGCAGCGTGGAACTCCCTTGACGAATGTTTGGCGCAAGAGAGATGTAGCGGTCTTCGGAGCGTTTACTTCGAGAAGAACGGTCGGCACACAGAAAGGATTACTGAAGCGACGTATCCGGTCGTCGCAGACAAGTTACGACTCGCATTGCCTCGGCTGGCAAGGCGAGGGGTTCTTACTGTGACCTAGGAGGGGGCGGTCTGAGGGATCTCGAAGACAGACGTGAAACTCGCGGGACGGGATGCGTAAATCCGGCAGCCCTGTTGTGTTGGGAGATGGGCCAGAGAACACAGTCATGACAGCGCGTTCATCCTTCAGTCTGACATTCACCAATCAATCAATACGCGAGAAACGAGTGTCAAGTCTAAAAAGGAGCGAAAGAAGGTATGTTCAAAGTCAACACGATTATTAAAGAACGAATGAATGTAACGGGACGAGCAATAAGAAAACAGTGAACACCAGCGATCAGCCTCCTACGGAAGAAACTCTTCAGGTCGCGCATTGATAAACGCTATCCCGTCCTTCCTGTAATCATCCGACTCGACAAAGGATCCAGTAGCGTCAAACACCATATTCGAAGCGCTTTCTGCATATGAGGGCCAATACGGCAGGCCACTTGAAACGTGATTCGGGTTGACCTACAGAGCATGATGAGTTCAAGAATGGAGAAGACAAGGTCTGCGTAAAGCGTACATGGGTTGCGAATGATATCCAAGCTGCCATTATGCTTTTAGAGACGGCCAACACCGCGGGATCGGTGCCCAAGGAGACCTCATATATATCCGTAAGGTTCGTGGGGTTGCCAAAGACGAAGGGTATCTTGAGACGCGTGAGTGTGGGGACACAACTCAAATGCAAGCCCATACCTCATTGTAATGAGTGACGGCTATCAGAATGTCGCCGGTGAGTGCGGCCGGAATTCGCTCTGCGCGAGTGTTGAACTGTTGCAGCCAAATTAGAGGCTGTTCTTCGCTAGCTCGAAACTCCTCAACTTACTCTGTACGAATAGGCAATCTGCGACCAGTTGGTCATCACTTCGCACTGGTGCCTCCTCGGTCCGTGCATGACTATATCACCAGCAAGACTCGCAGACCGTTTGTATTGTAGTCCATGCTCGGTAAAATTGACGCCGCCGTCTCCAGTCCCGTACGGACAGCCCAGGCTAGGGTCATTCGGGTACAATTCGAGCACCTTGGTTGCGCTGTCGTTGCTGATGTCTGAAGTCCACTGGTGGCCGATTCCATCGATGGGGTGAATCAGCAGAGGAAGATAGCGTCAGAGGAAGGGATTTACTGGTAAGGAAAGTAAAGAACTGCTCATCCGTATTGATTCCATTCCATCCTATGGCTGTCGCAGTGCCTTCATCCTATCGCAGGCTTACAGTCGGCAACATGATCAGTAGTGAGTCAAGCAAATAGACCATACAGTGTTGGCGCCAAGCAATCCAGTAACGCTCTTATCAAACCGTCCCGATTCGAAAAGTTTGGTAGGAGAATCGGGGAGGAAGTCGCCGTCGATGATGGGTCCAAGGACGTCTGTTGCGTGTGGTGCAGATACAGTGAACAAAACGTCATATGGCACGGATCTGAGGCAGTCCAACGTGTCGAGAGATGAAGCACAGCCCGTTTGGTTGACGATGTCGTCGTACGACGCTTGCAGATGCTCGAAATCGTCTGAAGACACCAGGTAAGCGAGGTCAAGTTGAGAACTGTACGGTCAACTTACACCCAACCATCGACCCACTCTCTTGTATGGTACCTCTGAACAAGCCGCTTTCTTCGCCGCCGTATGCAAGAACTTGCGCGATGACACTGACAGACCCTGCGGATTCGCCCCAGATTGTCACTTTGCTTGGGTCTGACGAAGAGTAAGCATGCGGTATTCAATACAAGCTCAGCGCTCGCCAACCTCCACCGAACGCCGCGATGTTCTCTTGGATCCAACGCAGAGCCAGGCGTTGGTCCTTCAAGCCAAGATTAGCATTTCCGGATTGGACAATTTCCTCCGACGCGAGAAAGCCAAACGCTGCCAACCTAGCAATCAAAGTCAATAAAAATTGCACGGAATGCCCAACCGACGGTACGCGTACCGATAGTTCAACGACACTGCAATAATGGGTTCGTCTATTTGAACGGACTCTTGAACAATATACGAGAGATTATAGACCGGTGAGGACGATGTTCCAGAAATATAGCCTCCGCCGTAGATCCATACTGCATCAGATCAGCAGAAAATCCCAGATAAGGGAAGAAAAGTGAACCTAGTACGGGCAGATCGCTAAGCTCTGAGTCCGGACGAACGATATTAAGTGTCAAACAATCCTCTGATTGGTACTCCGCTGTGCCAGTCCCAACAGCTACGCGCTTCGTTGAAACATTTTAATACTGGACAAGCGCGAATACTTACCCAAAGGCCCGAGCTATGAGAGAGACATCAGTAGTTGTAAGAGAATATACCGAACACGCCATACCTGAGGGCAACTCCACCCATAACTCGTCGCATTCAATCCCTCTTCACCAAACGCCGTATCCCAAACCTGAGGATTCCGAAGCCTCAGGCTGTCCACAGGCGGTTTAGCGAATGGTATACCGAGAAAAACATCCTGCGCGAATTCTTCCAGATGGAGTCCATTAACGGTGCCGTTGCAAATACTTGCCGTTGGCGCGCCTTGCGCCAACAAAGCAAACAACGACACTATAAACGCGATACTCCGGGGGGACATAGTGTATTGAGCTTTTCCCGACCAGCAGAGGCTGGTTAAGTAGGTGACTTTATGAAATTCGGAGGTGAGTGCTGACAAAGGCCGTTTTCGAAGGTGATTACTCATGAGTTCTAGGGCCGACGAATGAGAGCAGCCGACGCCCTTAAATTCGTATATATGAATACGCGAGCCTACAAACGGATACAATCCCGACGTACCGTGAACGATATGATTCATGCAGTCACCACAGTCGATAGACGTCTGTTATAGAAGGGGGAGACATCAACAAACATCAAGGCCGACTAGAAGACCTTGGGGATCTTACTGGCTTTTCATGGTCTCTTCACGATGCAGGGCTTCCCAACTTCGTGAACGTCATCCGACCGAGCAGTGGTCGACAGTTACAAATTTAGACAGCTATTTGCATGTTGTTGGCGTTTAGGCGTAACGAAGAATATTTTGCGGACGAAGAAACAGCATAATGCGCCTAGCAACACGAAGGGGGTTACCAAGTAAAAGCGCGACGATGGTGGCGGCAAGCAAGTTGCCCCTGCGTGACATGTGATGTGACCACTGCATGGAAAGAGATGGAGTCCACCCACTACTCAGTCTCTCAACAAAGGCTCTTCAAACAGAAACTAGCCTCATTGAACATCTGTTTAGTGATCTAAATGAGAATAATCATTCTTGAAAACGTATGCAAACTCGTTAACCGAAACCCGAAAAGCGACAACCTGGTCGCATAATGATATACAATGAAAAGCCGAAGATGGTCGTCGAAGACATGTAACGTCGTATGAATGGGTAGCGTAGAATATGCATCAGAAGGATCACATAATAATGGCCATGACTACACCGACGAGGGCGAGCGGCGTCAATGATAGGGAGAAGGTGGATGCGCCATTCGTGTCACCGCTTGTTGTGGAAGCAGAATCAGAGGCTGTCGACGTAGAAGCGCTACAACAAAGTCAGAAACAGAGGTGATACACGAAAACAATACGCACTCGCTCGTCGCAGTAGCGCTTCCCGACGATGCAGAAAGAGATACATCCACCGTGACACCCTACCACCGAGCGTCAGCGCTGTGCATCTAGGCTAACTCAAGAAAATACATACAACACTCTTGCAAAGCGCCTCTGCGACCTGGACCGCCGTGTTTAATTCATCCGCGCTACACGTGGATTGGAAACAGGCGGCCGAAGAGTTAACGAAGGCTGAGGACTTGCACAGGCAAGTTTGGTCGGTCGATGAGCATCCTGAAGCGTCTGCGCTCTGAATGCAAGTCATTGCGCAGTCTATAGGTCGCAGGTCAGATTAAAAAATGCGGGACGCAAACAGGAGGAATGCATACCAGGCAAATCAGACTGGCGCGGATGGAGGGACATTCCGCTGACTGCAGACGCAACGAGGAGGATGATAGAGAAGCGCATCGTAGGATATGGTTCGTTAGGAGTTGTGGAGGGGATAGACAAAGAACGCGTCAAAGAGCGAGGACGGAAGGAAAGCTAAAAGCTGATTTTCCATGGCTCAGTTCAGAATCTTTTATACACGGGTGCCGATGACGCAAGACAAAGGACCGAAAGAGAGGATAAAGAATAGGCAGATAGTATTATCCATCTCGGATACGGCACAAAGAGCACAATGGCGGATTGAGAACAATGAAGAGAGCCTCGAGGCAAGTTTGAATGAAGCCGGTATGCCGGTATTTGTACACCGGCCATCGGTCCGGATGCCGTTCGGGCTCCAAGTGACAGTTTGGCTTGCTTCAAGAGCACAAATTGGAGTGTCTGTTAAAGGTTGATAGCTTGTAATCTAGTGAGCTTCTCCAAATATGCGTCCGTACAGTAAATCATGGACAAGATACACGATTAAGCCCAACCGTGGGAAAAGCTTCCCCGGCCGCTTTGGACCTTCATGTTCGTCAACGACCCAGTGTTCAAGCGCTCACTGTCCTCCTTGGTTTCTGCGTTTGGTTAGGCATGATGCTCCTAAATGTCTAGCACGCAAAGACGGCCGTCTCATTGCTCTCAACATTAGTATCCCTTGAACTCACTGATCTTTGTAACTGTGAAGAACTAGAGAGCAACTAGAGAGCCATATTCCCTTGAAGACGTGAATGCTCTGTCTTTTTCAGACCAATAAATCACCAGATTCTTTCGACATTGGCCGAACCATATTTCTTTGTCAAACGTTAATGGACAAGTTTGAAGAGTATTCGCTCGACTCTATTTCCTACTGATTCTTGTTCCAATGCCTCCCCCAACCGAGTTCAACGTTCCTGAGCTTGTTCCTCTTGACCTCGGCACGCTGTGTTCTGATGTTCCTACATAGTCTCCCGAAGGCAGACTCAAACACTTGAGAACAAGCTTGTCAGGATGATGTTCCTGATACCACGACCTGCCAAGCAGGAACTTCCCAACAGTCAAGTCGGTTTGCCCCCCTTGTGTACAGAAATCCTCGCCACAGTTTCATCATGAATTAACTGAGGCGATAGGCATCATCATCACCTCAACACACGGCTGAACTCAACGCGCCACGACACTCGAGACCTTGTTCGAGAACCAATGCAAACATAAAGTCACTTCTCACTTAACCACCCCGCGCTTCACGGGGACAACGGCGTGCTTAGAAGGACAACTTTGTAAGAGGATACCGCGCGGCTTACATGCAGAGGCGACCTCGGGCGGCAGTTTAAGAGGAGATTATCTTCGCATGGACTTGCCCGGAGATTCTGAGAAGACAACCATCGCCAGTGCCTGCCGCACCTTGAACTTCCTGCGAATACCATCGGGCCCCGCACTGTGGAATCTGTTTATAGCAGCGAGCAAGGTAAGGTATTATTATTAGTCG
>QLPD01001944.1:0-38312 GCA_003314085.1 Hymenopellis raphanipes
TCAATACGGAGTATTGGGAACGTGGACTACTACATTCCATCAACACTTTGATCCCGTCGGTGAGTTCATGTTGGACTGTGCAGAACTAGACGCTGATTTTCTGCCAGGTCCTTTTTGGTTAAGGAAGATCATAGAGGAGTAGCTGTGCCGTTGTCGTTTGATAATTATAGATGTATTTATCCATTTCTGGCCTGCTACATGCACTTACAAGTTCAAGTAAGCTGCGATGTCTTCTGAAGAAAGTAATGCTCACCAATACAGTATTTGATGGCGTGTATGAGGGAGCAGGACGATGTTAATCACCGTAGTCGGCACGACACCACTCAACCATCATATCCATCTATCCTGAACTCTTCAATGGCTGAGTATTGTTGAAACACACCTCTGCCATATAAGGCAACGACACATTACAGGGTATGATTGGAGTCCTAACAGTTACAGAAATTCAGGGAATCAAACGACATCTTCAACAACACTATCGCACAGCAGCTCAACCAGCTCAACCTCATGCACAGATAGCGCTGGGCAATCGATGAATTGTACCATATACTCGGTTTTCCCATCCGGCTTCAAAATGATGCCACCTACTTGCCATTGTCCTTCGTCCAGGGTGTCTGATGACAATATGAAGTGAAGCCGCCTCAACTGGGCATGGTCTCGAAGAAGCTTGACTGCATCGGCCTTGGTGGGTATATTCTTCTTGAGGGTGGAATGAGGTCTACTTATCGGACTGTTCAAACTCGCGAAGCATTCTGTCCCGCCGCGGAATGTCCGACCGCACAAAATCACTCGACAATGCATGCTCCTGGACGTAAAACGCGACCTTGGCTGCATGTCTTTCTGCCAGTGTCAAAGTTGGGGAATGTGGCGGAGCCATTGGACGTTCCTTGGACCATGAGTAGGTGAAAGGCAAAGGCAAAGACAGAATATCTTTCTCCGGAGAAGTAATGCTCACCAATACAAGTGTTTCGCGTCGTGTATGAGGGAGTAGGTTGATGTTAATCAGCGTAGTCGGCCCGACGCCACTTGAGAAAGTGAGTGGTGATGATGTGATCGCGATTAGTATGCAGAAGCCGCGCCTCCGTTCTCACCACCACGTCCGTTTATTCTTAACTGTGGTTGCTGCGTCGGGCCGTGTCTAGCCAATGGGGCGTCTTCAGTAGCTGAGCTTAGAGTATGGCTGAAACACGCCACGGTTTCCATCTGCCATATAAAAGTCAGAACATCCTCTAACTCGTCCGTACCTCCAACTTCATCACCTTCATCGAAATGTCTACTGGAAAGCAGCTTATTCTTGTTCGTAGCATATCTTGACCTGACTTGACTCAACTTGACATTCTGCGCCACCATTGTAGGTCACTGGCGCGTCCGGTTTCGTGGCTTCGCACGTCGTGGAAGCCCTGTTGAAGTCTGGCTATGCTGTTCGAGGGTAAGAACTTCTGTATCGGCGCGTCGACAACTCATCGATTTACTTGAACAGGACTGTTCGTCCTGACAAAATCGCCGCGATCAACGAGGCTCCCATCTCCAAGAAATACCCCGAGGATTTCTCTGTGATCCCTATTGAGGATGTCTCAAGCGCAGACTTTACTGAGGCTTTGAAAGGCGCGTTCACGCCGTCACGTACTACTTAGTACGTGAATCTAACGCGACTTTTGTAGGCATCCATGCTATCGTTCACGTCGCCTCGCCCATGCCTATGGGAAAGACCGCTGAAGAAAACCTAACGGTGCAACCCATCCTGCGCCGTCAAGGAGCTTCGCTGACGTCGCTTGAATTAGGGTGCAAAGAACGGCAACTTGAACGTGCTTCGTCGAGCCCTCAAGGCTGGTATCACGAAAGTAGTCATTACGGGAAGTTTTGGTGCAACGATGGATCGTACGTTCTCTTCATTATTGCCTGTCATCTCCATGGCCCACATGTGTACTAGCGGAGGCCATTATGAGCAAGCCGTTATCAGGATGTACCCTTACCGAGAAAGGTTAGTGTTTGATTGAGTTTTCAGGTTGTTCTTTCTCACCGTTTAATACTGCCAAGATTGGGGCCACGCTTTAGAGGAAGACTTTGCCAAGAACGAAGGCAACATGGTTTGGTCGTATCTTGCCATTAAGATTCTAGCCGAACGCGCCGCCTGGGACTTTGCTAAAGAGAACCCGGAGCTTGATCTTGCAGTTGGTACGTTGGCTGGGCATGGCTGCGTCTCATCTTAATGATCTCACTCTTCTATAGTTCTTCCTCCATTCATCTTTGGTCCTTTGCAAGGCGATTTCCCAATCCCAGCGCCCTCGCGGCTCTCCTCAAACGAACAAATGTATGCCCTCGTATACGGCGAACCCGGTCGCCCTCTCGGCTTCCAGATGTCACCCCAATTCATCGATGTCCGGGACGTTGCCACGGCGCATGTACGCGCCCTGTCCGTCCCTCCGGCAGCTGACAAGCGCTATCTCATCGGCGGAGGCCATCTCATAAAGAAGAACGCGGTCCAGTACTTGGCGAAGACTCACCCAGAGCTGAAGGAGCGTCTACCATCGATAGCCGATGCTGCAGATATAGATGTCAAGACGATTTCTATTCTGGACACGTCGAAGGCTAGGAAGGAGCTAGGCTTGGACAAGTATATCTCTTGGGAAAAGACGGTTGAAGATGCGACGGCGTCTCTATTGTCGTATGAAAAGTTCTGGAAGCAGACTCAGTAAACGCTAATGGAATTGTATTATGTAGAGAATTGCCTTGAACCAATTAGTGTATAGATATTTCTTTGCGACCTTGAGGCCAACGGCTGGGAGGCGATTCCGCGTTCCCGCGCTTCAGCCCATTTCATAAGCCGCGTTGGACATGATCAAAACACCAAATCTAGGGCGAGTTCGTCGTGAGTTATAACCATGAGTGTTCCCCACGTGACACGGTACGCGATCGTTCCCTCTCCTCGCTAGCCCTGTTGATTCAACGATGCATGGTTCGCATGCGACGCGAACGGGGGAAAACCGTGTTAACTGTACCAGGCTTTGCTTGGATCATCTTCGATTCGACCCGCAACCCTCCTTCAGCTACAGTCTCTGAAATGTGCACGAAGTCTTCCATGTGGTGCATTCGTTCTTCCGTCAGATTGTAGACACTCTGCATCACGGATTTGCTTCACTTAAAGGCGAGCTGATGACCTTTTTTCTTTCTGAGCACGCGCTTCAAGCGCTAAGTTATGATTAAACCAGATCCGAATGCTGGTCCCATCATCATGCACCACTCCTGTCGCAGGCTTCGTGACTGTTGTTCATCCGTCTTGACTCTTCTCACCGCGAGCAAGAGTACTGCAACTCCAAACCTCCGGGTGAGACGGTTTTGATTGTGGGAACGTTCACGCTCTTCACCTTTAACACGGCGGACGATTTTGATCTCACTGGAGATCTACACCCCATTCTGATTTCTCAACATCAGAACTGATCTTATCGCAGCCGGATAACTTCCACGACCTCCCATTGTGCGAGCCATTCAGTACTGTATATAGCTGCCGGCACATTGCTTCTCGTCATCATGCAATCAATACGCATGCCACATATAAGCCCTCGCTCCGAGTCGGTGCCTTTCAGATGGCTCCCACCGCTATCGTCACCGGCTCCGCGCAAGGCATCGGCGCAGCCATCGCCCTTCGCTTAGCCAAGGACGGGTACAACATCGCCGTCAACGACTTGCCAGTGCAGATGCCAAAGCTGGAAGAGGTCCGGAAGCTGATCCTCTCCCAAGGCGTGCGATGCGAGATATTCACTGGCGACGTATCCGACGAAGACGCGGTCAAGAACATGGTGGAGGAGGTAGTGAAAGAGTTCCACGACGGGCTCGATGTGGTACGTTTGTGTATCTTCTGGGTTGCCGTCCCTCACTCTATGTGAAATCTAGATGATTGCGAATGCCGGAAGCTCCTCCACATATAGTCCGCTCGTTGAGAGTAAGCGATCAGTTGGTGAGCGCGCTTCATTTACCGATGTTTGAACAATGTTAGCTTCCGGAGAGCAATTCAAGAGAATCATGTCCGTCAACGCAGGCGGGGTATTCTTTTGCTACAAACACGCAGCAATCCAAATGATCAAACAAGGTCGCGGCGGTAGGATCATTGGGGCATCTTCTGGAGCGGGTCTACACGGTCTGTCCACGGTACATTACCGTTGTTTCCCCTTGCCAATCAATCTCCAGGCTCGTCACCTGGCTTATCAGCTTACAGTGCCTCCAAGTTTGCTATTCGCGGACTTACTCAAACCGCCGGTAAGCGTGTATGTTCTTCACCCAGGCAGTCAGTCCTAATTCGCTGTAGCTGTGGAACTTGGTTCGCACGGTATCACAGTAAACGCGTATGCGCCTGGCGTGATTGATACCGAGTTGTGTAAGCCGCACATTCCAAGTAAAGACGGATGATATTGCTGACTTGAAGAACTGGGCAGCATCGAATTACTTCTCTTCGGCACCTGGCGATTCGGACACCAACCTCACCAACCTCGTGCGGCCACTTCTCCTTTGTGCGACAAAAGTCACTCTAATATCCACCTGATAGCTGAACGTCCTTCCTCTGAAGAGGATGGGGAAGGTGGAAGATATCGCCAGTGTGGTCTCTTATCTGGTCTCGCAGGAGGCGGGCTACATCACAGGTAAGCTCAAATATGAATGACCATACCTGTTTTCGTGATATTCAACATCGCCTTTCGTAGGACAAACGGTAAGCAAGCAAGTTTTAAGTGAAGACCGCAAGACCATTAAGCCACGGCAGATTCAAATAAACGGGGGCGTTTTCTTGTCATGAATAATCGCTGGAAACTCAGTTGGATCAATGTTGGATAATAATAAACAAGTGATTGAAAATTCTGGGGACAGCAACATAAAGGCCTACCTAGACCATACTCAATAAGAAAATGGGGACTGTCATTCCTAGTCCTAGTCCTATGGGCTGCTGAAAGAAATCGGTGAGTAGTGCACAGAAACAGACAAGACGACCGCGAAATCACCACGTCATTGTCGAAGGATCACTGTGAAGGTTTCACGTACGAGGAACACAAGGAGGACTGTTCTCATCCTTCTTCGCAGTCAAATATACTTTCGAGGTTTTCCATTGACTAAGCGCAATGTTACCTATGCCGAAGACATCCTGGTTAATACAATCTTTTCACAACTACACACGACACAGAAACTGGATCTTCATAAGTAACAATCATATCAGGCAAAGGACACACTTACCACTTAAAGCTTACTACTCCAGCAAACCGAAGAGACTGACCACAGGCACCGATTGAATCGCAGGGGTCGTTGGAGTAGGCTCGATATGCTTGGTTTGCCCGCAATAAGCAATAACATATCGGTTCGGATGCCATGCCACGGTCTGCGCAGACGCAGGCGAAGGCACACGGTGAAGAGGCTCCGAGGTTTCAGTAGCGCACTGAGGTACAGGGTTTGAGAGGTGGCGTATGGCGTACAAAAGGACTTACAATGTCAACATAATTTCCACTGCTCGCGATAGCCAGATATTCGCCATCAAAAGAGAAACTTAACGCTTTGATCTCATATCTAACAAGCATATAAGACGGAGTCAGGTAGTAACGAAGCTACAACTTACTCGCAGGACGTGATCGTTCGCGCACAGATCCAGTCTGTCAAGTCAAACATGTTCACGATGGAGTCGTGCCCACCAGACGCGAGATATCTATTTCTGTTCAGTTTATTGCATTCTGACACGATAAAATACATACCTGCCCCGAGGATCCAGAGCGACCGCGACGCAGCCACCAACATGCGCCGCTAGCGCTGTGGTCTCGTTGACGGACATTGACGGATAGTCGACGATACGTATTTGGTGTTCTGCGTGGTGCGTCAACACCAGGCCGTCCCCAGCGTGGTTGAACATGGCTGTCGATGCTACCATCTAGAAAGAAGAAGTTCTAAGCGTAAGGATGAAGACCAGATAGAGGAACAAACTTGAGGGGTGTCGCGGGTTGCCCAGGTTTCTTTTCCGCCGTCTTTTCCTGGTCCGTATTCGACAAAGTACAATTGGTGCCCACTGGTGTTATAAAGCACTGTTCTTCCATCCGGCGAATAGTTTGTCTGCATGGGATATGATTTTAAGGCGACTTGTTGTATGTTACGACTCTCTATAGATGTGTTAGCAAGATCAAGCGCTTTAACAAAATTAGAGTCGCCCACGTCTTGCATCCCAAAAAACGAGTTTTCTCTCAGCACTGCTAGAGGTGACAAAGAGATCCGGATGGGTGGGATTCCACGAGATATAATCAACGGCCTCCGAGTGTCCGCCAGTAAAGCTCTGCGACTTGTGCACATCCATGCTTTTGTCTGGATTCCAGATTCGCGTCACCTTGTCGATACCGACCGCCGCCAGGCGCTTCCCATCGCAATTCCAGGCGACGGTATTCATGCGATGGGGGCCAGTGAAGCGGTAGTCGCGCGGACTGAAGGCAGAGAAGTTGGGAACCTAGCTAAAGTGTCAATGAGCTAACATCACACCAAAGGTTGCAAATGGTACATACATGGACACCGCGGACGCCGAACGTTGTGTACATGGGCGGCGATGGCGGACGCTGCGGCGGGGCGATTTCCTCATCGTCTGGTTTTGGCGGCATGATGGGAGAAAACAAGCTGGGTCCTCGATCACGGTGACGTGCCTTTCAACCACCACGATGATCTCGCTCCTCGTTATGAGCGCCCTGCTGGGAGCCAGTTCTTTTGCGTGCGGCATACTCCCATTGTCGTTCGCGCTGTCCAGTAAATATCCTACAAAATTGTGAAAATGGCTAATAGTTCCCTCACAGAATCCTATCTTACTCGGCTCACAACGATTGGCACTGGACTACTGCTCGGCACCTCACTGGGCGTTATTATACCCGAGTCAGTACTAAATGATTTTCTACTCAAGCCAAATCGCCAACATGTACTCTTAGAGGTGTTGAAGCGCTTCTTGAGATATCCCTAGAACCCCATCAAGTGACTAGACGCGTCGCGCTCTCCTTGCTAGTCGGATTCATCGCCATGCTCATCGTCGAACAAGTCGTAGCAAAACACTCTCACTCGATGCCTTCTGATATCTCTTTGCATCCGACTTCGACAGTCGAATTCGACGCGGAGCTTGGTGACCTCGAAGCCGAACAAGGCGGCGGCACACGTCCCGGATACGTGCAAGTCGACGGGCCAGCCCAACATGTCGTGAAGAGCAAGGCGTTTCCGTTGACTTTGGGACTCGTCATCCACAGCGTGGCAGACGGACTCGCGCTGGGCGTGTCTTTCTTCTCTGGCTCGGCGGAAAGTTCTAATTTATCCCTTATCGTCTTTCTGGCTATAATTGTGCACAAAGGTAATGAGCTTTTCTGGTCCAAATTTAATCTAACAATCTGAAAGCTCCTACATCTTTGGCATTAACGACTTCGCTGCTTGCCATGGGTCTTCCTCGGGCCGACTGCAAGAAACATCTTGTCGTCTTCGCTTCCACGACGCCTGTAGCGACGATCGCTTCTTATTTCTTTCTAGACTTCTTCGGTGGTGTCCAGCACACTGACTGGACAGGCGTGGCATTGCTCGGCTCTGTAAGTCCATTCGCCGGTTGATCAGTTCTTCTAACCGTTTTCCAGGGCGGGACATTTTTATATGTGGCTACGGTTTTGCAACCGGTCTCCGAGAATTCACAAGAACAGGAGATGAAAAGTACCACTCGTGTAGCATACATCAGCTTAGGCATGATCATCCCTTTCATACTAGGCTCACTAGGGCATGGACACTGATAACATTTTCTACTACTAGAGTACATCAGGAAGGGATATCACGGACTTTTGTACCTATATGTTACTTGAAGCAACAAGTGTAAATTAGGTTAATTGTTTGCGCGGTCATGTTCCTTTGATTAGGATGTGAATTAAAGGATGGGTGACATGGCCACCTCGTCCACTCTTTATGGACGCCACAGCTGCGCAATGATCAGGACCTTTCGCTCACCATGATGTGTCTTGAAAATATACTATCTACGTTAAGGACTATTCATGAGGAGGAGGCTACCACGCAACAGAGAAGAATGGCAAAGAGAACGTTGATAATGGATTCATGGCTGATGTTTGCTATATTTCTACTGCTGGAGAGGGGAAATACACTATTACGAACCTTTGTACAAGTACAGTGCATGGATGGACAAGGTGTAAGTAAATTAGATAAATTATCATGTAGGGACTAGTATGTTGCGAAACTACACCTTTTCACGAACGCGAGCCTGTTCAACAGCTCTGTACATGTCTGACTCTGCCGTTGACCCAAGATCAAAAGCCGCACGTATCGGCGGGATTCCTTGACGCGTCAAGAGCAACTGATCCGCGAAAGGTGGCTGCGGAGTAGCGTTAGAATGTGGTTTTGGTGGTGGTAGAGCTTTGGGAGCATAGTCATGATATATCCGATCCAGATTTTTGTTTGCTTGGGGAACGACAGCGTCATTGTCGAGAAGAGACTGGAGGTACTCTGAAGCTCTGTAGGCACGGTAATGTGACCACGAACGCCACACGCAGAAGAAGAATGGGATGTTAGGTATTATGGCTATCAAATTCTGTTCAAAAAAGTATAAACAAAACGGGCAAAGAGACTCACGAATGATCATGAATGGTGCAGTTAGTGGAGCTGCAATTAAGAACACCCAGAACATTTTGCGATGACGAGGAGTACGGTGTTCGACGAGAGATTTGAGGTGCGCTATAGAGGACTCGCCGGACAAAATAGATGGAGGATAAACGAGAGGAATCTTGAGGTGGTAAATGGGTAAGCTGAAGTAGCGGATCGCGGTGGTTACCGACCTTGACTAAAGGCTTCTTTTCACGCGAAATATCAGGATGAGATATCGTAGGCCCTAGTGAAGGGTCTACACTCTTTAACGCGAGTTCTTCAAAGTCTATGCGGTCAATCAATCGTTCTCCATATTGAAATAGTTTCAACTGCGTAAGCGCTGAGCGAAGAAAATTGGCACGATTTGAGTGGACCGACTGACCTGCCATGACCCGTCCTTGGACTTGCCAAAGCCTGACCATGTATCCGCAGCCTTGTTTTGTACCCATTTCATGAGGCCACCTTCAGGAAGGAACGATGTGGATTCCGTGTTAGTCGTGATGCTGGGTTGGGGTCGGTTGAGCTGGAAGTGGTAGTAGGTCATTACGCGGGGCGTCGGACGCAGTGGGATAGATGCAGACGGCGCAGGACGGCGTAGGGGTAAGGCGAGAATACGCAACATTGTCTGGCGGGGCGCCATGGGAGCGGTGTCCAAGAAAGAGTTCGCGCTGCATCACGTGCGTTCTGGGCATATTGGACGGCGAATCGGGCCGCACTCTCTTATCCTGCAACCACCACCACCATGTTGTCCGCCGTTCGCGCTGCGTCCCGCCCCGCCTTCCGCCTCGCCGCCCGGCCCGCTGCCCGACCAGTGCAGATCCGTTTGGCGCACGCACACGCCCAGGAGTCTTTCGAGGCTTTCTCGGAGCGCTATGTCAACTTTTTCCAAAATGCGGAGGACCTTTTCGAGGTGCAGCGTGGCCTCAACAACTGCTTCGCGCATGATCTCGTGCCCAGCCCCGCCGTCATCGAGGCCGCTGTTCGTGCAGCTCGCCGAGTGAACGACTATGCCACCGCCGTCAGGATTTTCGAGGGTGTCAGTGAAAAGGTCGAGAACGTGGCCCAGTACAAGGCGTACTTGGAAGAGCTCAAGCCATTGAGGGAGGAGCTTGGTACGTATTCTCGTCTTCAAAAAAACGCCTTGATATCGTCTAACTTGGTACGCAGGTCTCTCAGTCAAGGAGGAACTGTACCCGAAGGCGTCATAGAGACTGCCGCAATCAATCTACAATCATTCCCTCCATTGCACTCGTGTTTTGGACCTAATAAGCAGTGTCAAAACCCAGCGCAATGTCCAAGAGTGCAATCACACCAATATACCTCGGTCTCTATAAGACTCGCAGCCAATAGTAACTTTGATTTTATCCATCCTAGATATGCCTCATACCACAACGTTGGCTGAGAGCTCCAGTCACCACTCGGAACGTCGTCAATGTCATCGGAAGCACCCGGGTCACTACACGTTACCCCTGCACTCCAGACCAAGTCTTCCAGCACCTCAACTATTGTTTCTTCCAGCCTTACAATATGCCCAGACGCAACCTGGGTTCTCCGTTTCTTCTGGCTGTCTATTTCGCGTTTTCGGTGTACCCACATCGATCTACAACTCACAACGCTACGGCCGCGAATACTTCTGGGCCGATCTAGTCTCTCACGCCACGATGGTGCTTAAGATCAATTCAGGGATCTTGACTGAGTAGATCAACGGTCCAGGTGAATTGATACAGTCTAGGCAGCCGATTCCTGGCGAGCGAGTCGACTGTATAGCCCTCTGAAGATGTCGTCAACGAGTTCATCCTACTCTAGGAATGTGCCATTACGAAGGAGAGCCGTCGGTGTCAACGCATTGAATAGGTGTTCGTGATCCCCTGGAATTATCGTACGTACACATCTGCCTTGAGCTGTGCGAAGAGATTGAATTTGGGTATAAGTATGGCGCTTCGGTCGATGGCGCGGCGGCTTCATTCCAGCCATGTCGGGCTAGGTTGTCGACGGTAGCGTTCAACAACAGTGTCAAGCAGGTCATGACATGCAGAAGCAGTTATTTCATCATGACGCAGTGAATACATCAGTGTTGAACAAGCACTACAGAATATCCCTAATCCCCCAGAAAAGTATGAAAATCAAGCCTAATGTACCCATGTTTGCGGACAAAAACTCCCCGCCATCTACTAAAGGTATCGCTGTTCCAATTGTGATATTCAAACATTCCAGTAGCGCTGAATCCACAGACGGGGGTATCGGGGTATCCTGTATCGAGCCGTCATCGGTATTGGACAAGGCTGCAGAGTTATTGTAACCATCGATGCTGAGAGCTGCACTACTCGCACGGTAATACTGCACGATCTGCTCGGGTTTGATGAGACTGGCATCGAATGGTGCGGCTGTTGTAGAGGTGGTGGTGAGCCTCGAGGAACAATTGGAGTTGATGCTGTCAATGAGATCCACCACAGTGTCGTTATCGGAAACGATGCGGAAGATGGTGCTAGTCGATGCCGATTGGAATGCAGCGGTGGATTGAGGACCACCGGGCCGACTGGAGTTGTTCGGAAGACCGTACTGAAAGCGTGGTCAAGAAAGGATGAGAAACGTGGCGTGAATAGACATACCTCATCATTATACAGATGGTTATAGGTTCCAGCTCCTACGTATCCCCATGCTAACGGCCAGAAGTAGAAGGGAAATCCTCGGTCTGCAACACCACGACCACCAACACCAGGATACCCGCTTCCATATATCCTATTGATATCAGTTAGTCTCGAATACAGCAAACGTTTCATGGAAAAGCGTACTGGGAACCATATATACTGCTTCTTGAGCCACCGCCGACAGTCCGACCGGCAAAGAGAGACCCGGCTGCGATGGTGGAGACAGCGCCCCCGCCAACGCTGTAAGGTCGCGGGACATTGGTGGACTTGGATCCGGAGGACGATCCCCACCCCGACCAGGATGACTTTCCACTCGACGAACTGGAACCTGAGCTCTTCCCGCCAGACGAACTAGTACTGCTCTTCCCACCAGATGAGCTGGTAGTACCTCCCGAAGAGCCACTGGTCTTCCCTCCTGAAGAGCCACTAGTTTTCCCTCCTGAGGAACCACTGGTCGTTCCTCCCGAGGAGCCGCTGGTCTTCCCTCCCGAGGAGCCAGTAGTCTTTCCTCCCGAGCCAGTGCTAGACGTGCCCCCGCCCCCTCCGCCTTTGCGACGATACAGTCGACTAGACTCCGCCTGGCTTGGTGAAATGAAAGGGATACGCATGATGATTCGGGTCAAGTCGTGAAAGTATTAAAAGCAGGTAGAGTGCGGCGTAATAGCCAAGCAACTCATCTGCATCTCCTCTTAAACCTCGATTGGCGGTGCTGTAGGTTCAGATTGACGCGCCCTGGTGCGGTCGGAACCGCTTCCGGATGCGATGCTGTCTTTCATAGTCGGGTCTAATCCAGTAAGTTACATGTAGACGCTATTAAAAATTACAGTAGTTGGTCTCCTCGGATTTTAGTCAACCATTCGGGAAGAGCTTAAAGAAGCTGTACCGCAGGTGTATCAGGACGTAAGACGCGGAGGCAACAGCATGCCAGTGATCGTTCTTGGCCAGCGATCATTATCGACCTCGAGGATGGAGTACCGCAGAGTCAGGTTGAACCAAAAGAAAGACATGAACAGGTGTATTACTGCATAAGATCACACTGTTGGACGCGCAGGAGGGATATGTTCTACAGAGGAACGAGCACGATTCTCCAATACCAGGCAAAAGCCACGGCAAGCTTGAAGGTGATGGTCGAAAGCAGAAGAAATCGTGACAGCAGCTCTATACGTCGTAACACGTAACGCATTTCGCCAACCTGACCATGCAAGTCTTGACGCCATATATAATAATGCAACAGTTGAAGAAAACATCTACGCTGATTTGACCAATAGCCAGTATAACCATCAAATTCGATCTCAAGGCTCGTCATATCGACTCATAGCTTTTGCTCAGAGCTCCCAATGTTCCGCTTAAGCCACTCCATCTTCGCTACTTCTCGCAGGTTGGCTTTTACAAGCTTCCCAGACTCTGTATGCTCTAGAAAGTCATAACACCGTTTTAAGTCGTCCGGACAAGACAAGGAGTGTTGAACACGCACCAAACTCTTTATCCTGCACTATAATCATGACCGGAACCGCAAAACGAGGTAGCCTGTGAAATCTTCAGCACGTCTGACTCCAAGAATCTGTCGAACCGACAGACGATTTCTTCGCAAGCTCCATCAACGCCTTCTCGGTCACCTTGCCCTTAAAATCAGGCTTGACGGACACAAGCGCCGCAACAAGTTCTCCCAGTCTCTTATCAGGGACGCCGACAGCCGCCGCCTCCAACACGCCCGGATACGCATACAACGCATTCTCAACCGAAATGGAGTCCTACACCCAACCAACACACTAAACAAAAAAGATCTCGAGATTGATGATAGACGCACAATGTTCTCGCCCCCGCGGATGATGATATCCTTGATACGATCCTTGATGTAGAGGAACCCGTCCTCATCAACGTATCCAAGATCCCCGGTCTTGAGCCATCCATCTTGACTTAGAACCTTGTCCGTGGCGGCTGGGTTAGGCTCAGTACGTAGGAGGCATGCAGACGGGAAAAAGGCTAACCTGGATCACCCCAGTATCCTTTCATTATCGCCGGTCCGCGCAACCAGATCTCACCGATTGTGTTCGCAGGGACTTTGACGTCGTCTTTCATGATGAGGAGTTCCATAACGGGCAGAGCGGCCCCGCTGAAAAGATTGAAAGGTTGACCTGGGAACGAACCGGGACCGACTTACGCGCTTGTAGGTCGTAGTTGATAATCCGGTCCAGCTGCATTCTCATTAGTTGAAATGTAACCTCAATGACGTTGTGACCTACCAAACGACACGACGGCGGCACTAGTTTCAGTCAAACCATATCCTTGTGCACTGCCCAATAGTTAGTGGTAAATCATTAAAGGACAAACGAAGATGTACATTGTCGCTGCGGGGAATGCTTTTCTGACTCTGTCGTTTAGAGATTTGGCTACAGCAGCACCGCCGTACGTGATAGACGCTATCAGAGAGTCACCCGTCGTGTTTTCGGCAAGATCTGATATTGTCGACGGAACTCTGGTGCACTCTGTCAGTGAAGGAAACAACCTGAACGAACGAGTTTTACTCACGCGCCGAGGAGAGTGACATTCTCTGCTTTAACTAACCTACAAGATGGTTAATCATTTCTCAGCCTTGAATGACAAAGTGTTTACCTGACGGCTTCGGCCACAACCCATTTACGCATCATCACGATCTTCATACCAAGAAACATCCCTCCCAGCTACTACAGTCAATACCTCAGTTACACGCTCACGTTCTGGGCACATACAGTAACAGAGAGAGCAGTGGTATGGAATAGAGGTGTTGCCAGTAAAGCTGATTTCTGTGGCCCAGGAACGGGATCAGGAGGGAACTTTGCTCCTCTGCGGAGCAAGTCACGTCCCGAACTCGCTGCAACCTATGAATAAATCAAGATATGTTGAGCTGCACCACGCAGAGGACACGACTGTAGAAACAAACATTAAAGATATTCGTCAGCAGGCTCCGCTGCGAACACAGGACGCCCTCTATGTAATTCAGTTAAATCGAAAATGAGGCGTAACAAAACTCACTTGGTAAACCTGTCGTTCCTGACGTGAAGATCACCGTTGCATTGTCGTCGGGGTGGACGCCAGGATCTTGTTTAATCACTTGACTCGCGTCGCCCTTATACCCCGCCATTATCTTGTCCAGGCTGTCCATCCCCTTCCAAGACCCTTTACCTTCATGGCTTTCGAGTACGAGCAAGGCGCTCTTCAGATTCATGAAACTCTTCTCCACGAGTTCGGCACGCTCTGGGTCAAGAATGATGATCTTACAGTCCGTCAGAGTAAGACAGTGCTGCAGAGGTTCGAGGGGCAGCATGCTATGCAACGAGATCAGCAATAAGACGGAAGGAGCAGGTGGAGAACATGCGCATTAACCAGCACCGCTACCGCTCCAAGAAGGTCTATCCTTCTGTTAATCGTGATCGAATAGATACGCAAGGACACATACGACAGGCCCACCACGCCACATAGTAACTTGGGTAGTTCCTCGAACAAATGGCTATCCGGTCACCTTTCTTGACACCATACACGTCTTTGAAAACAGCTGCACAAGTTATGGATTGATTCAAGAGCTCCTTGTAGCTGTAACGTTGGTTGTCATAGACCGCCAACGTCTTGTCGCCATTTTCCTTCGTCACCCAGAGCCAGTAGAGACGAAGAGATGGCCAGAGGTTCTTGAAGACCGTTAGCACCCGGCCGTCGACTTCCTGTCCATCAGTGATAAACATTTAATAGCTGGACGCGTAAGTGACGATCTTACACGTGTTTCTGTCTCGAGTAGACTGCCTTTGCCACACAATAGCTTGTCGGCTGCAATAAATCACGATTAGAGGGTATAGACTAAGAGAGACGCAAGTAAGATGAGTACCTTCAGCAAGCGTAAAACGTGGCTTCCAAGTCGACAGATCTGTCATGGCGGTGAAGAGGAGGGGTACCACGAGCTCGAGTCCTTATAACGCGGCAGACGATTAAATAGAAGTCTTCCCCAGAGTACGTTAGGTGTTCAATCAGAGGCACGTTTTGAAACATCGAAGGCCGCCCGACTTTTAAGTTTTTCAACAGCGCGACCCATTCCCCAGTAAATCTACTCCCCGTAGTCGGCGTTGATAGGCGTGAATGAGTGAGTTTATCAGCTGCTATGGGCGCTGCATATTTACCTGCGTCGACAGAATGAGCGTCAGGATGGCCGGGCACCGGGTAATTTCTATACTTGACCAATGACCATCACTCCTCCGCTTTGAGGGTGAGCTTAAGATCCCTTCAATACCATCTAAACTTAGGTTTTCTCGACAGTGAAGGCCTGATTTACGCGGATATGGGTCGCAGTGCAAAATTTCTGAAGCGCGTAGTGAGTGCTTTCCGGCCTAGCAAATATGATTTTGTTGGATAAATCTTTCCAGCCCAAGAAAAACAAGTCATCTGCAGCCTCTACCTCATCTGGGACTTCGCAGCAACAGCAAGTCGCCGATTCGAAAAAGAAGGCTGGACTCAAAAGCAAGGCCACCTCGGCCAAGTCGGAAGGTCGAAAACCAGGTGAACATGTACTGGGAGGTGCCGACTATGTCTCCTTGATGATGGGTGGACGAAGGAAAGCCAGAGAAGAGGCAAAGAAACTGCCGCCTCCAAGCTAGTTTACGATGTGCGTATCATCGTCTTACTTGTTCAACATTAAGTCTGATATATAATTATACAGCTGTCGTATTTGTGTATGCGATACATCATGACGCCTTGACGAGATCTTCTCCTCTGTTCTTATGCTTCTTCAACTGGGCGCTCCATGGCTTCCAAGTGTTACCATACTTCCTAAGCAGATGTGCAAGTTCTTCGCGTTGTTCCTTCTGCACAAAAACATCAGCCATCGAAAGTGAAATAGAGATTGACAAACAATGTTCCACGGCTGTTCGCCGCCATACACGTCAGTAAACATTTCTCCTACTTCGCAGTATGGAGTGGCTTCAGCCTTCTTGAATGCTTTCATGACGTCCGCTTTTAGCCTCGCCTTTAGCTCTTCTTCCGCTGTCTCATCCCACCATCCCTTCGACTCCAGATACAACTTGAATCGTGAGATGGGGTTGTCAATCCGTTTACGATCCTCCACCTCTGATCTAGCTCGATACGCGTAGGAATCGTCCGACGTAGAATGATGACCCACCCTGTCGTACACTGTCAGTAACAGTGCGCTGACAAGTCCTATACCTACCGATATGTCATGGCCTCTATCAGTACCGCTCTACCTTGCTCGAGAGCCCGTCGGCGACCTTCCCTTACAGCACTCATCACCGCAAGCACATCGTTTCCGTCAACACGCATGGTATCAATTCCATAGCCTGGCCCACGACTCGCGATTCCATCACCATAGTATTGCTCCATGCTTGGTGTGCTGATTGCGAACCCATTGTTCCGGGCGATGAAGACCACAGGTGAAGGCACGGTCGATGCTAGCAGCAGACCTGCGTGGAAGTCTGGTATAGAAAACAGGTGAGAAAACAAGATCAGGTTGATGAACAAGTGCCTCGTTACCTCCTTCGGACGCAGCACCTTCACCAAAAAAGCAAGCCGCGACCGAGGAACGACGGTCCGGGGATCGTCGTAGTGCATACGCCACGCCGGCTGCTTGGGGAATCTGTGTTGCAAGGGGAGATGAGATTGTATGGAAATGATGCTTTGGAGAACCGAAATGCTAAGCACAGTTGAGGAGGCATGTATAATGACGCGTGTTAGGGCACGTACGACAGGCATCTGCCTTCCCTTGCCAGAGGTATCGTCTTG
The DNA here is from genome assembly GCA_003314085.1 of Hymenopellis raphanipes. NCBI lineage: Eukaryota > Fungi > Basidiomycota > Agaricomycetes > Agaricales > Physalacriaceae > Hymenopellis > Hymenopellis raphanipes. The sequence continues at coordinate 17,028 of QLPD01001944.1, forward strand.
GGTACCGAAGCATTGTGCCATGACGTTGTCGAGGCCAAAGTTACGCCATAACAGGACCCCCATTTCGCGATACTGGCCTGTGAGATGATATGAAATGTATCCATTGAATGAATGTGAATGTATGAATACCGAGGATTCTAAAGAGTTCGCGGGTATCAACGGTGTACGATGTATGTTTGGTTAACACACTTACTCGTCATCCAGCTGTAGACCTGCTGCTGAACCTATGACCGTTGCTTCCTCCCCATACTGTGTGTATTCAGTTAACGCCAAATGCGCTCAAAAGTTGCCGAACCGTTGTCATCTGGATATTGAAGTTGAGCTCTAACATTGGCGCGGCATGTGGATACGCACATAGAATGATATCTTTCCTTGACGTTGGACATTGTAAAGAACATTGTCCAGCGTCGGCAACAGTTGCATATGCTCATAGCTGGCGCGAAGCAGTTTACTTCGCGGTAAACAGCGAGGTGCAGGACACTCACATCCTGCGCGCAAGGGCCTCGTCAATCTACACGTAAATTAAATGAAGCGCCATTCGTCAAAGTCCTTTCCCGCGCACCTCTACGGTATCGGCGCCATCGAGAATCTTTCCAGACCCGTCTAGAACTCTGTATGTCGGTATCTGTTCACCGTCTGGAGTGACAGAGTTGAAAAACTTGAGATGGGGTATTATGGGTGACTGGGTGTTTGGGAGCCGTTCGGGTGCTCTAGTAGACATTCTAGCAGTCTGGTAGCGAAGGCATCTCTTCGACAAGGTGGCCGCCGATGTTCGTAACAATGACATGGTTTATGATCAAGCTCCGCGAGTCCCTGAAAATGCGGGGTAAAGTGAGGCGGTCGGAACATGCAAAGTGCCGCCGAAAGATGCCGCCGTCAGTTTGGCTGACTTGTCTCTTTCAGTCTTCCTTGAATCTCAATTGAATGGTTGCTTTTCTGGCTAATCATGGTCATGATTGATGATGGTCGTGTGCAGACCGTTGAGGTGATGCAACGCGCAGCTAACCATCCATGTTGTAGTGATATCACTGTGAAAATCTCTTCTTCTTCAGGAACAGTTCTGATCTGATGGCGTCGTAAAACATAGGCCTTCGTCACCCGTGCATAACCCGGTCACTTTCGAGTTCATTTCTCACCACCGTTGTCTTTCGTTTCTTTCGCCTTTCCTGTGGATAGTCTGCGGTGTGGACCGGCTGGGTCGTGTATGATCTAGCTGAGGCGCTCTTTTCTTTTCTATCGGTCCATGGTAGCAAACGCAGTCGCGCTTCTCCTCGCCGTCTTGGCCTTGGGACAGCAGGTTGTCCTTGCCAAAAAGTTCAAGTTCAATTTCGACAACAACGTCACCCAGTGCGAGCCAGTCTCCATATCCTTTCGTGGGAGCGAAGTTCCAGCAGACTCCATTCCAGTTACACTCACTCTCCTTCCTCTTTCTGCGCCTCCAATCGCGATCGACATTCCCAATGCCGCCATCAACTCATCCGGTGTATACGTGACCTTCTTTCCTCTCCCTGCCGGCACACAGTTTTTGGCGTCTCTGGATGATGCAGAAGGGCAGAACAGCGCGCGAGTGTCCGACCTGTTCAGAGTTCTCGGCTCCAATGATGCTAGCTGCCTCCCACCAGCGGAATCGACGACGTCCTCTTCACTCTTTTCCATTTCAGAAAACATCGAGCAGTGTAACCCTTTCACGGTCCAATACAACACGACAACGGCACCATCCATTCGTTTGCTTGAGCCCAAGGGCGCATCCTTTTCACTCCCCCTCCAATCTGATGACACCGAGCTTAAGACCGCGTCTTATCTCATGAACTTTTCCCGACAACATGACGTGGTGCTGATGCTGGACAGTGGTACGAATCAAAAGAATACGACATCTCTTTTGCACAGTACGCTTTCTTGTTCAGCGAATACACTTAACTCTAAACATTGTCATTTCTAGTCGCCGGCGATGCTAGTACGTCTGAAGCGTGTCTCCAACAGAACGATAACAATAACAATGACAACGATGACAATGGCACCCAAGCAGTGAGTACTGTCGGTGCTGTGGGCGCACTCTCCAAGTGGGTGTTGTTTCTCCTGTACTTGACAAGGGTCTCACCCTTCTCAGTGGCGCAATCATTGGGGTTAGTGTCGGCGGCGGGCTTGTCATCTTAATATCGGTCCTTGTTGTTCTCTTCATTCTTCGCGAACGCAAACGAAAGCTGAGAGCCGTGGGGAGTACTGTCGCTTTTGATCCGAACCTGCTGGAGAGCCATCGCTCATATGGTTCCATGGAAAAAGTTGTAGCAGGAGAGGGGTTTTCGCCTGTAGCACCAGCGACGGTGCCACAATATCCGGAAGGTTATGTCCGGGATCCTCCTTATGCAATGGCCAAGTACTCCCCTACAGATTCTAATTTCACTAGGGGCAGTGTTTCGTCTTGGGGTAACATCGCTCCGGCCAACCAACCAGGAAGGCAATCGACAGTAACCAAACGCACCACATCGTCAGACATAGCACCTCTGAATATCGAGGACATGCTTAATTTCGCCGCGAATCGGTCGAGCACACAACGCACCCCAGATGCTCGGTCGTCATTTGGGAATCTTGCTACTCCAAGAGCAGTACCCGCGCGAGCGTATATACGACCTGACGCGGATGTTCCAGAAGATCCAACTTCCATTGCGATTTCATACTATCCTTCAGGTCTTCGTGCGTCGTCCACGAACACCACCCATCTATCCCACGCAGCTTCATCTGTTTGGGGTGTATTACCGCCACCTCCAGCAGCGTCGGGACTACCGTCATCACCTAGAGATACGCTGAATCGCCATCCGCCGTCGCTCGGTGGGGTGAGCGCAGACGGCTTTTTGAGACCAGATGCTTATGCTCAGGCTGGAAGTGCTCGGGATAGCGTGTCAAGTTGGGGCAATGATCGAGGTATAGCTCGGTAGCATCTGTATTGATTGGGAATTTGTAGCGTATTGTCTGTATATTATCTAGTAGGTCGCATATGGTCGTCCCCACCCATCATGATTTTTGGCCCGTCTTTGAGCTTTGAACCTTTCAACTACCGTTCGGGTTTTCCCGAATGAGTCGACTCACTTTGACCTTGTTAGGAATCAAAGCCTACGCATACAATAAACAAGGGCACGTGCAGACGCGTTTCTTCAAACGACTATCACCAGCCACTGTTTTTTTCAGGATGCCTAAACGTCGCGCCACAGCAGACAGTGACGACGAGGGCAGCGTTACCTCATCTCCGTCTAAACGCGCCCGCACTGAAGAATACGAAGACGACGACCAGCAGGAGCGCAAGCCGACGCGTAAAGGCAAGGCGGCAGCACGTCGCCAAGTGGCCGAAGATGACGACGAAGACTTGGAGGCTGACCAGGACGTCGAAATGAATGGCGACGATGACGACGAGGAGTTCGAAAGTCGTTACACGCAGACCGTGCTCGATGCTATGGCTGCCAAGCGGAACGTCGCTGGAGTATGTTACGCGTCTTTCTCTGCCAAAAACGCGCTCATCTCTATCTAGGGTATTGCTGAACACGGTATCATCGAGTCTATCGAGATGCACCAATTTATGTGCCACAAATATTTGACGTTCAGCTTCGGCCCTCAGATCAATTTTATCATCGGTATGTCTTGCATGAAAATACGCGTGAATGGCTACTGACATGGGCTTCGCAGGCCATAACGGCAGTACGTATTTGTTTGCATTCGTGCCACCTGTCGCCTAACCGTCCTTAGGTGGCAAGAGCGCGGTTTTATCCGCCATCACTGTTGCTTTGGGTGGTAAAGCCAACTCTACTGGCCGTGCCAACGGTCTGAAGTCCTTCATTCGCGAGGGCCAATCGTGCGTTCTTCTATCTCTTCTTCGTGCCCGGGATTAATGTGGTCCATAGCGTCGCCGAGGTCACCATCCAGATCAAGAACCAAGGCGAAGAGGCGTACAAGCCGAAGGAATACGGCAAAAGTATTGTGATTACGCGCAAGTTCACCAAGGACGGCTCATCCTCGTGGAAAATCAAGAGTAAGGATGGCCGGCTCATCAGCTCCAAGAAGGAAGAATTGGCCGCCATCTGTGACCATATGAATATTCAAGTGGACAACCCCATGAATGTCCTTACTCAAGGTATACAGTTTCCCGTATTACCAGTCCTCTGTCTGACATGTATTTAGACGCTGCTCGACAATTCTTGAGCGCGTCCCATCCGTCTGATAAATACAAGGTAAGAAATACGTTTCACCCCCGCATTCTCTACTCACTTCGCATAGTTCTTCCTTCGTGGAACCCAGCTCTCTCAGCTTTCGGAGGAGTACACGACTTGCTTGGAGAATATCGATCACACTACAAAGGTCCTTAATCAGAAGAAGGAGGCGCTACCCGATCTACGTGTCGCCTATAAGGAGTCCTTGTCCCGCTATGAGGAAGCTTCGAAGGCTCGCGACCAGAAGAAGAAGGTCGATGAGCTGAAAAAGGAATTGGCGTGGTCATTTGTTCACGACAAGGAGAATCAGCTGCAAGAAGCGGTTGACGCTGCAGCCAAGCAGGAGCGCCGATTGCCGAAAGTTGAAGAGGGTCTGCATGCCGCTGAGGTATGTATATTGTCTATGTGTCTTCATCATGTCTCACACTATCGATCTAGGCTCTCTTCGAGGCCCAGTCTAATGAAGTCACGAAGGCAGAGGAGGCTTACTCTACGCTAAACGGAGTGGACGATCTCAATAGCCAGAAGCGCGACCTTACCGAGAAGATGCGCAAGAACCGCGCTGTCCTCAACGAGCTCGCTGTCTGTATTTTCACACGCCCATCTTTCTTTCACTGACAGCGTTATAGTCAGAACGAAAGGCCATGGACGACAGTTTCCGATCTACGAAGGTGACGATTGCGGATATTCAGCGGCAAATCGACTTCGAGAATCGCAGGTTGGCGTCAGATACTCAGGCCAAGCGTGACGAGTCTCGTCGCCAAGTCGATGAAGCAAACGAGCGACTCAAGGCAGCGAAGGAGTCTCTCCCGGAAATTCTTCAGAAGATGAGGGAGGCTGACGCCAAAGTCCAAGAAGTTAAGCAAGCCGGCGAGGCGAAGGAGGCTGAATTGAAGACTGCCCGCGATAGTGTCCTGCATGACCAGCACATGATTCGTCAAGCGAACGAACAGGAAAACGATCGTTATGTTGCGTATGGAAGAAACATGCCACAGCTGCTCGAACGCATCAAGCGTCAGAACTGGTACGGCGAGATGCCTTTGGGGCCATTGGGAGTACACGTCAAGTGCAAAGACCCCGAGCAATGGGGAGAGCTTCTTCGAAAGCAACTCGGTAACCTGCTCACTGCATTCTCGGTCACCGATCCTCGCGACTCTCGCCTTCTCAAGGACATGCTCAAGAGCTCCGGAAAGTAAGTGTGATCATTTATAGTGCATACATGTGCTAAGACCACCGTTTAGCGAAAATCTTCTCATCATCATCGCGGAACGCGACATGTTCGATTTCAGCTCCGGCGAGCCTCCATCTCATATGCTGACGGTTTTGAGAGCTCTTGAGGTATGTTCCCCTACACTCATAGTATTTCTCGTTCTCATAATTTTATTCTTAGATCTCTGATCCCTTCGTCCTTCGTATTCTGATCAACCAGTCGCGTATCGAGAAAATGTTCCTTGCCAAGACTCGTCGCGAAGGTGAAGATATGCTCCGCTCCTATGGCAAGGCAGGAACGGCCTGGACTGCTGACGGCTTTCTGCTGAGACGTTTCCCGTACGGGCACTTATGTCTATCTTCGCGCTACATAAATTCATACTTTTGACAGGGAAGGAGGAGAGTCGACCTCCCCTCTGGGAAAGGCCCGTAATGACAACACCAGTCAACTGCTTACTGGTCGAGACTCCGCCGCACAGCGAAAGTATGTAGTTATGTTCATTTTTTGGATTTTCTGATTTTCTCATCTTCACACAGATACTTCAACGAGAAATTGCAGAAAGATGAAGCGGAAGTTCAACGTATACAGACTGAGGTTAGGGAGCTGAAAAGCAAGTTTATGACTGTTCGTGGCGAGTTGGATACACTCAAGGTGCGTCGATATATCATTTTGAACTCATTGACATGCTAACATATATACGTAGACTGCCGAGAAGCGAGCTCATACGACCGTGAACCAAGCGCAAAATAAATTGCGACAGCTGGAGGATGCCGCTCAAGAGGACATGCCCGCTAATGTTGCTGGTTTAGAGTCAGCCAGGAAGGTATGCAACTTAAGTTTTCGGAGATACACACCAGTTTAGCTAATCTCTCTTGAAGGACGCGGAAGCTGAGAAGGAAAACATCGAGAAGCAATTTGTAGACCACAACCAACGCAAGACCGAGATCGAGAATGAACAGAAAGGTTATCAAGCACAGTTGGATGAGGTCAGGACGAAATTGTCCGATCATGATGAGTATCGCCGGCAGTTGCAGGTAAGCGGCTTGAATCGGGCGTCGTCTTCGACTGACAATTCCTCCCAGGACAACGTTGAGAAGGCGGCGGAGAAGCGCTTGAAAGCGAATCACGAGTTGAAGTACATGCAAGGGAAACTAAATGAAGAGAAGAACAAACTGACTGAGTTCCAAAACACGGCGAGCGTGATCCAGGAGGAATTCGAGGTTGGCCGACCCATGTATTTATTTACTTGTCAGACCTGACTCTAGCTTATTAGGCGTGGACGACGAAGGCTCTCGAGTTTTGTCCCCGTGTCGAGACCCATCGTTCGCATGAAGAGATTCAACGGAATTTGGATTCGACAAACGCTGCTTTGAAGGAGCGAGAGAAGAGGTTCGTTATTTCTTTGGATGAAGGGCCTTGTATATTCAATAATTATCAGGCAAGGCGCAACTGTCGAGGAGATTCTGGAAGAATTGAACAAGGCGAGCGCGGTTCTTCAGAGTGCCGAGCAAGAATGGAGACATATGGTGAAGCTGAACAAGGTATCACGACATGTTTTTTTAATGAAGAACCGCTCTGAACCCGTTCTCACGTACAGCAACTCAAATCTTCCTTGATGACGCGTCTCGCAAGATGGCAGGAATTCCGTCGTCATATCGCCCTCCGCTGTAAACTTGTCTTCCAGTTTAACCTTTCCCATCGAGGTTACTATGGCAAGGTGCTTTTCGACCACGACAAGGGTACACTACAGTTGAAGGTACAGACCGACGACGTTGCCGCGACCCAAGGTGGCTCGCGTGACAAGGATCCTAGGTCTCTCAGTGGAGGTGAAAAGTCGTTCTCCACCATCTGCTTGTTACTCTCGCTCTGGGAAGCTATCGGTTGTCCCTTGCGGTGCTTGGACGAGTTCGACGTGTTCATGGACGCCGTCAATCGTCGTATCTCGATGAAGATGATGGTGTGGATTCCGTATTGTTCTCTTCTATGGAGTCTGACCTGGTTTGACAGATCGAGACTGCCAACCAGTCCGACAAGAAGCAGTACGTGCTCATTACACCCCAAGACATGAACAATATCACCGTTGGGAACTCTGTTCGCGTCCACCGTATGACGGATCCCGAGCGTGGTCAAGGAACCTTGGCTTTCAGCGGCTAGAGTCGCTGCTCCTCTTCACTGTAAATTATTACGCCCTTTAGTTTACAGTACTCGCCTGATATTTCTTCTACCCTATTTTTTGTACTTTACTCCCGCTGCAGAACTTATAGACGAGTCTCTTATGACAATATTTCAAGAACACTACTACATAACTGCTTGCTTCTCCCGAATGTCAGGAGTCGGTCCCCGATAATGTTTGACGAGGCTTTCCGTCAAAGCTTTGGGCTCATGTCAAAGGTTAAAAAGATGAACACTGGTACTGATAATGATACATGGTAATCAGTGACTTCGAGTCTTTCGTAATTAATCGTATATAGTAAACTGTCCTGAAAAACTTCATTCAAGCAACAAACATGCCCTGCTCATAATTTATCATATGCCGCCACATTATCGTGGAAACCGCCGCCAGTCTTCGCCATCAAGCCCATTTTGATAGTCAGCGCTGAGGTCAATGCGAACAAAACCCAGCCGATTCCAGAAGCTGCGCCATCAGAGCCACACCACATACCGTTTTCTCCGTCAGAGGGAACGTTAAAGTCGCATTGGTACGGGAGTTCTGTTGTCATGAGGATGGAGAGCACTAGCCATCCTATAGCTGCGATTAAGGCGGAGAAGAAGTGTACGCGAAGCCGAGTGAGGACGGATGTAGACAGAGCTCTGTTGTTGTAGGATAGTCTACACGACCGGAGTGAGGGATCACACATGGGAGATGAAAGGAGTAACTTACAGGACGCTAGCCCATATGAACGACCATAGGCCGAAAGCAGCAGCGAATCCGGCATAGAAGACTAGGTAGAAGAGGTGGGTTAGACGTACTACGGCGACGAGAAAGTGAACTCGCCTTGTCGTGTAACACTGAAATAGATATCTCGGTTTTCCAACCCGGAAAAGATGCCCATCCCCGTCTCGCCAATTCCAAGGACGATTATAAATGCTATACGCAGAATCATTCAACATTGGTTTACAATATATCGTGGCGCGGAACGTGGAACCAGGCGTACTGACATCAACAGGCGGTTTGCGGGATGGGTCTATCGGGTCTTCCTTGGTGATATTATCCAGCTTGCCAGCGTCCCCGTTACGAAGGAACATCATGACAGCTCCACTACAGGCTAGTAGAAACATCAATCGTCAAGAACATTTTTCCAATTGTAGGCTTGGCTGAAACTCACAAGTGATAAAGAGGAGCCATCCTAGGGCTGAAGAAGCCGCATCTGTGCCACAGGACCAGCCGCCATAGCTCTCCCAGCTGTACGAATCGTTTCTGCATTGGACGGGGATCTGCTGGGTTAGGAGAATAGAGAGGACTGTACCAACGTCTTTGAGTCGTCCATATAGTGGTATGGATGGAGCTTACCTAGCCATACACCTGCGAATGCAGTGACGGCGTATAGGTGCGCACGCGCGCGGGTGAGCACATGGACGGACCAAGGTCTGTCGTTGTAGCACAGCCTGATTTGGAGTGTGAGTCGTCGACGGAAGCTCTTCCGGTTAGGTTGTACGCACAGCACAATGGACCATATGAAGGTCATGAGAGCAAAGAATGATGCAAATGACGCGTAGAACACTGAAAGAGCCTAGGGCTTGGCTTGGACCTCACCGAACGTACGAGATTCAGCTCACCTTGAGGCATTGCACCATCTCGGGAGGGCATGTATAATATTGATGCCATTATAGCGGCAGCGATTTGGAGAACAGAAATGGAAAGGATAAGGGCTAAAGTAAGGCTTCCATCAGCTGCAATCGACGTATAAAGTAGGCCTTGGCTCACCATAAAGAGTCGTCCTGAATGTCTTGGAAAGCATGATGAGGGAGGGAAGAAAGAAGGGAAAGATTCGGAGTTGATTCGCCACCGTTGAACTACTGGCACTTTAATATCTGATGCTTTTCAGGGACGCTTGCCACTTTGGGCTTGGGTGTGGCGCAGTGATACGTGATCAGTGAAGTTCATCAATGAGTCTGGCGTCTCAAAGATCGACGGCCTCTGAAACACCAAACTATGAGGACGCGACAACACAGGCTTCAGCAACGTTACACTGAGGTTCCTGATGGAGAGCTCGTGTACAAGGTTGTTGTTAGCTGACCACCACGCTAGAGACAAACACAGAGGCCCTTGGCGCGCGAGTCGTGCGGGGCGACTAAAGGAAGAAGCACCGCCTCAGGTGATTCACGACGCGCATAGCATGATCATCTCGTGGGAGCATAGAGAGATGTTTCCCAAACCAGGACCGCTTCCGGGGTGAGAAACGTGCTTTCTTGAGCAGAAAGTGGACTTTTTGCGACTGTTCTGAATGTTAAGTAAGAGGTGGGATTCGACTGCGAGATGGGGAGCACCAACTTAACTCTCTAGACTTGAACTTGACATTGATGAGGATTAGTCAGCAACCATTTTGTCTTCGTTCCATCATCCATGCAACGTCTGGCGCGGTCGTTGGGAGCGACGCGCTGCTATGCAACTCGCTGGCCTCGTCCCAAGCCGGGAACCTCCGAACGTCCCCCATACCGCGCTCCCGACCCGCTAGTGGCCAACCCGAAAGCGGCAGTCACCGCCCTCCCCGACGATCTCACCTTTATTCACCGTCCGCCTCCGACCGCGCCTTCCCCATTCTCACTCACCACCAATCCGGTCTCGCCACTCTTGCGTCCGGCGACAAACACTGGTGCCAAGTTGCCACCAAAGGCGCGGCCGAACAAGGAGATAATACCGGCACGAAAACCTTTATCAGAGGAGCAGATTGACAAAATACGCGAGTTGCGTAGGGGGAATCCGGAAATGTACTCCAGAGGGAAGCTGGCCAAGATGTTTAAAGTCTCCCAGAATTTCGTTGGCCTCGTTGCGTCGTTGAAGAGCTCCAAGCGAAAGGCCCTATTGAAGAAACGCGAGCTCCTGCATGAGACTCAGCGTGCCAAATGGAGCGAGCGGCATCAGCTGGTAATGGCCATCCGAAAGAAGCGGAGGGAGTTTTGGTAATGGTACGTGTCGCTGTCTCGCAGATTAGTTAGGCTTGAACTAATGCTCGACAGGTTACATATACTACTTGAGTTTGCAATCATAAATCTGTCATACTTCATACCGAGCAAGACGGCTTAAATGGCGGTATGGTATCGCTCATAGTGCCCTCCATGTCTACTCCCACACCGCTGAAGAATGGACCAATCGGCCTTGTCGTTCTTTTCAATGAACCTTTTGGCTTTACAATCGCGCCTTCCTCGTTTTCCTCAATCATCAACCCAATCTCGCCTCTCCTGCGTCCGGCAAATTCTGTCGCCAAGAGCGCGGCCGCATAATATCTGCGTGAAGACATCGGAGGAGCCGGTTGACAAAATACGTGAACCGCCTAGGTCAAATCCGGGAATGTACTCGAGAACTGGCCAATAAAGTCTCACAGAATTTTCTTAGCCTTGTTGCGTCGTTAAAGACCTCTAAGCGAAAAGCGCTACAAGAAGTGAGGTGCAGCAAGCCAAATGGAACGAGCTACATTAACTGGTAATGGCTATTCGAAAAAAGCGAAGAGAGGCGATATGTGACGCTGTCGCGACTCTGTTATGCTTGTACTAATGCTCTACAGGTCAGGCTGTATACTTAGAACCGAGCAAGACGGCTTAAATAGCACTCATGTGTACGCTATCGCTCGTAGTGCCCTCCATGTCTACTACTCCTTACTCTGATGAAACCGCCGAAGAATGGGCGCGCAAAGTAGGCATTGGGCGTTCTCGACCTTCTCTAATCAACTCTTCAGTTTTACATGCTCCTCGATTCGAAGGATTTCGGCCAAGTTGCAGAACAGTACCTCACGAAAGACGTGGTTTTCATTGTGGGCGATCTGCCCCCAGCCCACGGGCATGAGGGCTTCGTACCAACCGTTAGCCTTATTGCCACACATATGAAGTCGATGCGTCACCAGTGAGTATTCTTCATGGACGTTCGTTCAACAGTCATGATGTCAATAGTGTTACCAATGGTACGCCTCCTAGCCTAATATGCTCTATCTTCAAGTGATCGCTAACAAGCATCGTAGTCATCGCTGTTGAGAATCGCGTTATGGCGGCAGTGGATGTAACCTACAAGTTGGTCGACTCTGAGGAGACAAGATCCATGCGCGCTTTCGGTGTATTCACCTTCAGGCCGTCGGATGTAAGTCATCATACTATGGGCTGTCCTATTCTCCTCATTCACTAGCGCTACTCCCAGGCGAACAAGGCCTGCAAGTATGAAGTCTACGCCGACTTTACGCCGGTGAACCAAGTCCTGGCGAAGGTGGGGGAGGAATAGAGACTTTGGACTGTCTAATACTAGGATGATGTCTCTATGAATATGAATGCGAAAGGCTTCTGTGGGCTTACTCTATAACCACCAGCCGTTCCAAGACCGCCAACCAGGTCGGCGTCAATTCCACGAAGCGTGCTTTTTGTCGCACATACCTTTCGAACATCTTGAATTTTTTACCCTACGATAAGGCTTCTCCTATTTCCCATATGGACTATTCACGCAGACAACACAAAGCGGCTGGCTCGGTGCTTCAGCCCGCTGGGCGGCACGAAAGGCAATCGCGTTATAACGCCACGCAGTCGACGGATGACTTCAATCTTTTGATCCTGCTGAGCAGTCTGAGGGGGATTAAAGATCATCGCGATCTTAGTCTGTGCCGGACTACAAACAATCTGGTTAGGCCGATTTTCGTGGAGCAGGTGTAACTCTACGAAATCGATTACGAGTACGATCCGGCAACGTAGACCACCCCAGTTGCTAAAAAGACATACCGTTCGTTGACTCCATGAAGTCTCTTTGGCCTCTTCTGCACAGTCCGTGAATCCTTGGAAACTCGCATCCGATGCATGCAGCTCTTCTTCTACACGAACTAGTGAATGAACATTGAAAGACTTGTTACTGATATGTCAATTACAACTAAACATGATGCACAGTTTTACTATACGTACGTGGAGATTATAATGCAGGAACGTTAGGAATCTGAGCATCATGAACGGAATCAGTAGTGGCCTTCTCTTTCACATCCTCCGAGCTAGTCTGCGACTCTATCTCCTTCTCAGTCTGAGCTTTTGCGTGCTTCTGAGCGATTTCGCGGTTGTGTAGGAACTGGATGATCACCACGCAGATGACCGCGCAGACACCGAAGGCCCATGTCGCAGGGAAACCGCGTCTCCATGTCGGTCCCATGGTTTGTTGGAAGATGACGTTGGGAATCCAAGCATCTACACAAAGTCAGCGCACGAGACTGAAAACAAGGGATAAACGTACTGAAGGCATAGAAAAAGCCGTTCATGGATGCGATCGTGAGAGCTCGCTCTTCGGCGTTCTCAGCACAAATCTTCGCAAGATTAGTTTCTAATTGACAATTGGTTGAGAGGAGCATGCCTCGTTAGCCCATGTCCAGAACACGCAAGCTGAATGAACCTGTGAAAAACAATTCGAGTGGTAATAGGCGCAACGTACTGATGTACTCTCCAGCAATGATGAAGAAAGCGGCGAAACGTGCCTTCTCGTTTGACGGATAGATTGCCAGAATTGCATTACCCGACCATTGAACCAAGACCTAAAAATCTTTCTCAGCCTTCGGCCAGGATGACGCATGAAGCTAACTTACCAAGGGAGTAACAATCCACCAGAATCGATTCCGTGTGATATCGGAACCGAAACCCTGGACATCGCCTTCAGTCCGTGTGGAGCGTCTGAATGACAGGAAGAACGCACCCAAAGGAAAACGGTAAGAGCTGATACCAGCTGAGCACAAGCTGGGATGATGTTTCTCGAATTGACTGAGTACCCCATAAACTCTACCCAAACGGCGTCAAAGAAGTGTGGAGTGAGATCAGATGTTCCGCCACTTACTGAGATAGATGGCAAAGTAACTGTTTGCCTGGCACGAGTTACCGTAGAAGACGTAGGCGATGATCAGCATCCAGAACCTCCAGCGTGTTAAAAGTCTCTTGAAGAACGGCCAGTTCATGAGTGTGCCGATTTCAACGCGGCCGACGTTGGCGCAACGCTTGATAGCCATTTGACGCTCCTCTTCTGTGATATACCAAACTCTGCCTATAAAACCAAGTCAGGAGCGGGCAGAGAGGCTACGATGATTTTGCACGCACAGGTATGGGGATAATCGGGCAGGACGAACAGGCACATTATCTGTACAGAAATATATCAGGGTAAGTTTTAGGATGGACGAGGCGGTTAGCGTACAGCGACAGGCATCGTCATGATACCACAAATGACATACAACCACCTATGGAAACCGTTAAGTCTCGAAGCGACTACATGAAGAGACACCTACCTCCAACCGGCGAGCCCGCGCAGCCCGTCCATAGAGTTGTAAATGGCAGCTTGGAGGAAACCACTACATGCAGAACCGACAAAGCCAGTAAGATGCCAACTACTCGGCGGTCAGCACAGTCAATGGATTCGGGACCCAGACTCACATCGCCACGCGTTTAGCCAATTCAGGTTTCGTGTCTAAGGAACAATTAAGCGGAAAGCCAGAAGGCTCAAGTCAGATGCACATACACCACGAGCCCAAAAGGAAGATGATGACTGGGGAGAACGCCGATTCGAAGAAGCCCACCATGAAGCTAGATAGGACATAGATGAGAACTTGAATCTATTTGTGTTCCGGTAAAGGGCACCGACCGGAAGAAGTACATCATTTGTGGGTTCCGAGCCCCAGCTTGAGCGAACCTGCCCTTGGCTTAGCGCTTCCGAGCTGGGGAAACACATGGAACCGGGGACGTACGTGAATGTTCCCCAACCAATCTCACACGCGAATAGCCACCATGAAGGGCGAATCTTGAGCGCTATCCAGGACGACGGAATTTGCATGATGGCGAAGCCGACGATGTAGGTTGCTGAACGGAAGTATAATTGAGATTTAGTCGCGATCGAGTTGTTGAGAGCTCACTTTGCATGTACGTGTACTCATTGCCCTTGATGTTGAGGTCTTCCTGCGGTGAACTTTGAGAAGCCGTTCATCGGTGTAGGCACAATCCCCACTAACCTTCATACCGGAAACATCTGCATATGGTTAAGCACCTGATGCTCAGAATTTGATAGAATTACTCACAAGCATTGGACAGGTTGGCTTGACTGCGAAAAAACACGTAAGCAACAAGGGAAATGAAGGCCGACGACAGGTTACTCGATGTATTTCATGAACTGGGGGAGGACGAATTGAGACACACGACAAGAGCAACAACGACGAAACGTACCCATCCCAAACACGCGCATAGGAGAATACCAGCGTCAAGCTTTCGAAGCAGATGCCTTTCCGCGGGGGACTTCAAATGCTGGTCTGAGTCCCACATGTAATAAAGGATCTACCGGGCATTAGACACGAGAATAGTGCGACCGGAGCGTCCAACCTTCTTGCCCAAGGAGACATGCTGGCCCTCGAATGGAGAAGCTTGAGGAGCAACCAAGTCAGCTGCAGTCTTGTCCGAGCCAAAACCCATGGTCGTGGAAGAGTGACGGGGTGAGGAGAACGCTCGAAGCTCAGAATATCAATCCTTTCTCCTTTTATTTTTCCAGGCTATCGAGTCGCGATCGAGCGCTAGCGCTTATCTTCTGATATGTGGGCCAGTTCTCCCTGGGGCTCCCTATCAAGGGCACGTCCTGAATCACACGTAAGGACCAGGTAGAAGTTTTCTTGCAAAGTGTGACTAGCGTGGTTCGGGCTGGTTGGGGATTTCCAAGCGGACCAGAGCGGCCCTGGTGGGCCTAGTTACGCAGTGATCGAAAACACGCCAAAAAGGCAATTATTTTTACCCAAAAACAGTCCGCTCTGCTCCGTCTTGATCAAGAGATGGCGGAGCAGGCGGAGGGCTTTTATCTAGGGTCCTGATCGCAAAGAATCTCACATTGATAACTGCAGGTACTTTGAGGGAAATATGGAAAACCCATCGACTAAGGACCCACCTTCCCACTCGACTGCTCTCTAAATTTTACCCATGGCCCCCTCCGTCGCATCCGAAGCCGACATGGCGCAGGCGCTCGCCGTTGTACGCCCCAACTTGGTCAAGGACCGTATGGAAGCTGGCCAAATCGCGCACTCGCTCGGTCTGAGGATTTGTCTGTCCACTGAGATGGCGCTTCTTGCTCAGAGGGCGGGCTACCACGCCGTTCTCATGAACTTGGAGCACTCCGCCACCGGTCTCGAGACTGCCAGTGCCATATGTACGGCCTGCTTGAATGTCGGGTACGTCGTGGTCTTGGTCTAAGCGCGTCGTGACCGTTGATTGATCGACGTCGTGTCACTGTCAGGATCACTCCGATGGTGGTTGTTCCCACCAACTCGCCGGAGTGGATTTCAAGAAGTCTTGACTCTGGCGCTCAGGCTGTCATCGTTCGTCCTTCGTTGAGCTCTACGCTCGTATATTCTGACGAATATGTAGGTTCCCCATGTGTCTACGGTCGAATCCGCGAAAGCTTGTGTCAATGCCGCCAAATACCCTCCCATCGTTCGTGCTCACTCCACTACCTTCTTGACGAGCTTCTCATCCCAAATTTTACAAGGGGACTCGCAGTATGACCATGGTATACAGAATTCCTTGCCCGCCCGCGTTCACTGACTCGTGTCTCGTCACCTCAGTTGAACGCAATCACGCAATACAGCACCGGCATCCACTTCAAGGCTATCTCAAAAGTGTCCAATGATACCACTATCATTATGCCGATGATTGAGACCAAAGAAGGTCTCGAGAACGTCGAGTAAGTCTTTGATTTTTTCCGGTACATGATCCGGAATCTAAGCTCCTTCCAGAGCCATTGCCGCCGTGGAAGGCGTCGATTGCCTCCTCGTTGGTTGTGGAGACCTCTGCGTCGAGTAAGTCGCGTCTCGTACCCGCATTTAACATGCAAACTCAGTCCTTTAAGTCTCGATATTCCGGGAGAGTACGACAACCCGATCTTCTTGGCCGCTGTGGCCAAAGTCGCGGCTGCGGTTGACGCAGCGAACGCCGCATCCGGTCAGAAGCGCTTCATTGGATTGGGAGGCTTGGAGACCCGACCCGACCGCATGGAAGACCTGACCAGAAGATACCCTTGCATTCGGTGTGTAATCTTCTTCCTCCTAATCAATTGACGCAGCTGGACTGTTTCTAGATACCTGATGGCTGGGCGGGACATCGTCCACATGTTTAATGGCATGAAGGCCCAGTGCAACACCTTTGCCGAGATTAATGAGAAGATCCAACAGTAGTTAGCGCATAACGGGATATTGATGTAATCTTATGATGCCTGCTCTGAAGCCTTCGAATTCCAATTCGACTGTCTGGCGTGAGACGGTTTATCCAGCACTGAACATTGTTCTCGTTACGGATACTGCTGACACCGCGACCGTTGTCGGGGATCGTGTTAATAGTACTTACGCGACGGCCAAAACAATGACAACGCCCAAGATCTCAAGGGTTACACAAAACAAAAACTTCGAATGATATGTATGGCGCATCAAGTCCGCATTCGATGCTCTAGTAGATTAAGTAACTAGTTCATTCCTCTTCAGCCGCCTCTTCATCTACTGTCACCGATTTTTTCGGCGCGACGCCTACAGTGTCCGGGAGAGGATGCTCGCCAATGGGTAACGTGGACAAAAATAGTAACGTGGCCAGGCCCTACGAACCATGGTCAGTCATGGATGAAATGTCAGAAATCAACGTACAATTTGGGCGTAGAACACAGTCCTGAGCGCCAAGGCCCAACTCTCAGTGGCCTTCTGCTGCAAGTCTAGAGGAAGATAACGGATAGACGATGCAGAATCCAAGATCTTCTCGATGATCTACATCTTGGTTATGTACGAGTTCCAAGCGGGGAAGTGAGGGACATACCGATTCGGAGCCTTCTCCGGTAATTCGGGCACGTAGATTTCTCGCCAACAAGCTCTGGGTCAAAGTTGAGGACAGCGCCACACCCAGGACCTGCCCCGTGGTCCTGAAAAGATATGACACTTGAAGAACTTTGAGGTTAAGTCATTAATAGACCTGGACGACGCACTTCCTGTCGCAATCGGTATCTGTTCTCGGGGAACACTCGCAAACAACGCAAGGAGAGTCGTAGTGAGAACGCTTGAGAAACCGAAGCCCTGACAAATCTCAGTCTAAACTCAAAGAAGTTAGCCAAAGCTTTGACATACCGATGGCATGAGGGTCACATAGAGCAACCATTCGGGTGTTTTCTCACTCCTGGGATGTCGGTGAGCTACGTAACTTCTCAAGCGGAGCGGAGCATGACACACCATTGCGATAGTTCGCAATTAGCAGAGACAAGTCCCAAAGCTGCAATGGCTTGTAACCACCAGTATTTACCCGTATGTCTCATATACCATCCAGCGAACAAGGATCCAGTTGCAACGCAGAACCCGTTTGGAATCAGATGCGCACCAGCGTTACCCGACGAACGGAGCCGCGCCGCTGTGAAATAGAGAGGGACGTTATAAAGCTGTAACCCGGAGTTAAGAGATGTTCGAGGTCATGTTATGAACTCCATACAGTAGAAAACGAGAGAACGGCGATTAGGAAGTTGTTCTGTGAACGAACGTGAGAGTGGCTCGGAAATCACCGGACCAGCTTACCAGGGCCACAAAGGCGGGTGTTCTCTACCAATGAGGTTTTGTGTACTCCAACATGCCGATATGAACAAAGCTGCGTACCTGCTTGAGCATGCTCAATGGCATGACAGGCTCTACAGCCCATTTGAGTTCCACAATGCAGAACAATATCGCAGCGACAGCGCTTCAGTAAAGGTTATCAGAGGCAAGGTTGCAAGAGGGGTGCATCATGCCTAGCAATCAAAAATCCGAGCACATGAATATTCAACCAGTCATAGCCGCTACTTGTCTTATAGCTCATCGCGATGAGAAGACTACCGAGAGAAATCACAAGCATCAGAGGGCCACCAAAATCGACGCGTTGAATCTTTTCCTTGATGCTGGTAGCTGGGGCAGATGTGAATGATTCTGGTTCGCGAACTTGAATCCAAAGGAAGATTATCCCCGTCAACAGGACCGGAGCTTGGATCCAGAAAGCTGCGCGCCTAAGAGACAACAATCAATACAAAAACGCGCTTGTTACGTGCTTTACGCACCATCCAATCGCATCCCCCAAATAACCACCAAGAGGGGCGCCAACAGCACCTCCAAGGCCAAACAAAAGATTGGCAACTAACGCGTTCCCGTTGGACGTAAAAGAGACGCGAATGATGAAAACACGTACACCCTTGATATAGACCTCTGCTTTTCAAAGGCACCACATCAGACACAATCACAGATCCAACCACTGCCATTCCACCGCCGCCCATGCCTGCAAGGGCTCGAAAGAAGATCAATTGGTACCTACATCAAAGGTGAATTCAACGGATCGGCAAATAATACTCGGGGAGCAATGATGACTTGCATGCTCTGGGAAAAGCCACAGCAAGTGGTACCGAAACCGAACAGGCCTGCGGCAAGCATTGCGCTCCCGCGTCTGCCGATGATGTTACACAGGCGCCCATAGAGCGGGGTAAAGCAGCAGACAGAGAGGAGATAAGATGTGCCTATCCACGAAGAGAGCCTCATCTCTTTAAACGAGGACGCCATGGCAGATAGCAATGTCGCGACGATGGTGCCATCAACCGATCCAATGAAAGACATACTGCAGCGGCCAGCATGAGCAAAGCCACAGCCAAAGAACGCGAGCTAGTACTAGCCTCCATACCCCGGCTGTAATACTTGGGTTAGCTGATCAACATTCGCGGGAAGCTTCTTAGACGTACCCATCAACATACAGAATTGCCCCTTTGTCAGGTCATGAGGGCTCTTTGGCTTGGGCACAAGTGGCGTCCTTTCGTCTGCAGTCATATCGGAGTGGAAGGAGTTCAAGGGCGGAGGACACGCGGATTCCATCGTCTGTGAATCCATTTTCGAATTCACGCTGACTTGAGTGACCGGCTGATAGAAAGTGAGGCGCGCCGTAAGTTGCCGGGTAGCCGCGGCGGACTCTCCGCCTGCTCCTTGTCATTAACGTGAGAAGCGACAGGACCCCCGGCAACCACCCAAAATGTCATAGCTCCTGTGCGGAAATTTTTTGAGATTTTGAGATTCTTCTGAGATCTAAAAACGGAAAAAAAACGCGTCTTTGAGAATTATCTGTGAGGAAATAGTCACGTGCGTGCGGAAAAAAATCACTCCTGGCGCGCTGAAAAAAATTTTGAAGCCGGGCCGGAGCATTTTGATGAAAATTTACAGCCTGTCTGTGTCAATGCACGGAAATTTTTGGCATTTTGGCCTAGTAAGAGGTAATGTGCGGAAAAAAATGGCAAAATCGTGTGCGGAAAAAAACCGGATTTTTGGCTGAAAAAGGCTATGACATTTTAGGTGGTTGCCGGGGGTCCTTATAAAGTAAATCCACGAAGACGGCCGAGACGACGCGAGAAGAGGTGCCCACAAGACTAAAGTCATGCCCGCGCGATAAGATAATTCCCATCGGCAAATGATGTTTATCGGTCGCAGTGACTTCTCTCCGCCCAGCCCAGCGTTTTGGACCTAATACTTAAATAAGTCGTTGCTGGAATGACCTTCGAGGATGCTCACATGTACCAGAAACGGGTGGCTAAGCAAAATGCCTGAATTGAACAATCAGATGTACGAAGTGTCAGGAAGGGTTGTGAAAACATTGGTGGCGTCGCCTGTGAATGCTTTTACCTTAATCGTGTTGGCAGGGCTAGGTTTGGGTTTCCAACAGCATGACCATGGCAACTCGTCGAAAGCGACAACCCGGAAAAGGCTGATATCGCTACACGTTGTTCTCAAATCAGAACATCATGTACCGCCGGCAAAGCCCACAGGCAACGATTAGACGTGACTTGTGGGGCGCTGTATAGTCAACGCAATAAAGCGACTTCACGAAGATAATCCGACAAACTCACATGAAAGGATAATATAAGATTTTCATGCCGTTGCGGGCGGTCCTTTACTGAGCAGTAAAGCCAACAGCCTGAAAGATGGTGAACCTAATAATGGCAGCGTGGAACGACTCGCATACATTAGAAGGGTCGCTGGCTGAAATTTTGACAAGCAAAGCCCTCGTCGAAAGTTCGTATCGGAAGACCTTGAGACGCAAAATGAAAGCGATTGTTCCGAAGCGTGTGAGGCCACGGCGAAGGCAGCTTCAAGCAGATTCTGTAGCTTCGTCTCTCTATCGCATTGATCCGCGATGTCAACAACAGAGCCAGCTGACTGAGAGCAACAACCGGTGGTAGCAGTCAGCTGTACAACACATTCAAGCAGGCTCAACGAAGGTGTCAGCGTCCTCAAGCCTCGGCGAAGAGATTGCATTGAAGTTCAAGTGGGATTCGATATACAGAAGTCGTCGCAATGGTGGTAGATGGGCGTCGAGTCGATCAAAGTGGACGAGCATTGGCAATCAAAACGATATTGGATATCACGTGGTGCCTTGTTCTGCTTCCGAGATAAGATCAGTGACACGCGTCCCCTGTTCTTCCCACCCACCATGACTGATACGAAGAAAAGGGTCATAATTACTGGTAAATACACCGCTCTCTTCATTGAATGAAACTCACAATTCGCAGGCGCTTCTGGGGTGCTAGGCACTGCCGTCCGAAATGCATTCGAAGCGAGCGAGCACTTTGATGTTCTTGCTCTCTCATTTACACAAACTGGGAATGAACTTACATCACTTGATCTTCTAAGGCAAGATGAAGTTGATAGAGTTTTCAAGGATTTC
>QLPD01001946.1:0-18482 GCA_003314085.1 Hymenopellis raphanipes
CTTAAGCGCATCCAGGGTGTGAGGTCCTGCGAAAGGTGAAGACTCATCACCGCTGCCTGCATTTGTAGCTCTGGCATTCAAGGGGGTGAAGTTGAGAATGACTTCGGCGCCCTGGATGTTCAACCACAGCTGGTCGTTGGGGTCCCGTGCTGTCAAAGCACGCATTAGAGGACCGGAGGGGACATAGTGAACGTCGACACCCTCCAGCCAGAAGCGCCGCGAAACCTCGATCTATGTTAGACGACATCAGTAGTGAACAGTTATCTGAATGCAAACAAACATACCCATTCGTGCAGGTAGTACCTGACGATAGTACTGCCTTGACCTTGCACGCCCAGAAAACCGACCATTCGGCTCATGAAAGGCAGCTCGTGGACATACATATCCCAACTCAACGCCTCGACGTTTGACAGATCCACGTCCCTGTGACAGAAGTAAGGCAACCTAGTGTGCTTCTTCTCCATATCCTGCATCACGTTGCGGTCCCATAAGTCGGGCTCACTATACATCGACCAAACTGCGACGATCATCCTCTTAGGCATTCTTGCCTTTGGATGGCGAGGGAATGCAGCCGTACTACGACCGGCCGAGTCGAGTTCGCGGATGTGATAAAAAGTAGGGAATGCGTCGACAGGCTGTGAACGTTGGGGTTCCACAGACAGACGCTCCATAGATCCCGCCATCAATGTGTCATCGCTTTCGTTGTCCTCAGGCGTCCGTCGTGTGCCAGAAGGACCTGGCGTTGCGTTGCGTTGAGGGGAGCGAGGTTGCTGAGGGAGAGGTGGGAACTGAGGAGGATAGCCAGCAGGGGGAGGAGCAAAGCCGGGAGGAGGAGGAGGAGGAGGAAAGACGGCAGCAGGCGGAGCATAGACTGCCACTGGGAGGTAGCCCACAAAGCCCGGGTAGCCTTGAGGAGGAGGAGGAAGGGGGGAAGGGGGAGGTACCGCCTGGCTAGCAATAGCTGCTGCTAGCGCTTGCGCTCTGTTCCAGGATGGGGGAGAGGGCTCACCAGGCTGAGAAATAGGTGGGAAAACAGGCACTTCATCTGGATTCCAGTTCTTGTCTTCTGTCTGCGCAAAGTGGCCATCGCTGAATGGCGAACGAGGATGCCTGGCCAATGTCCTGACATTTTCAACCCACGGCTTCCACTTTTCCTCCTTCTTTAATGCCTCGAGGAATTGCAGGCGCTTTTTGTTAGGTTTGTAAGCACTCTGGCCGCCTTCAAGATAGACGTAAATTGATTTGAAGAATCGTTTTAAGTCGTCGTCCGTCGCCTGTACTAGCATCTTGGCGCCCTTGATGTTATACATCACGCACTTCTGGTTGCACCACTCGTGCACGTGGTCTTCAACGTGAGCACGGAAGGTGGCGCGCACATCGATGTACGCATCCATTCTGTGCTCAGGCGGGTGCGCACACTCATGGCCACAGCGTGAGAGACCGTCTATTCCAACCGGAAGGACCATTAAATCAAAGACTAGCTTCAAAAGGAAGGAGTTGAAGTTGAAGACACTAGATATAAAATAATCAATTATTGCGTAGGTGAGCAATGAGATGAACTTACAGTACTTGATGATGACGGTCAAGCTGTAAGCCGCGTACTACTATCCCCATCCGACTCTGATCAACCGCCGAACCGGGCGAAGCGGAGCGAGAGTCACGTGACATGGCGCCACAATCAGTGGCAGTGCTAAGGAATACGCCTAACTCCGTCTACCCCACCCGTCAATACCGTCAACCGTGTCGACGGTATGCAGGTACGGGTCGGTACATGATATGGAAAGAATGCTGTCTAATAAGGAGCGAGGGTATTCATAGCAGCCAATAGCAGGTGTTGTGGGAGGTACCTAGCAGTGCTAGCATGACCGGGAGACCGTCAAAGGCGACATTATACTTCTTTGCTGTTTGAAACATTCTCCGGGATCAGCTGTCAGGCGGTAGTTTGATGGTACTGGCTTTCCGATTGTAAGAATACATTCATTCATTCGTGTCAGGTCCATGTTCTCTTCTGATACTTGGATTCAGTTCCTTTTGGACCCGCTTTTGGAGAGGAAACGAACAAATATGACACTACGACTTCATGGTCTTCGGCAACCCCGAATACTGTGCAAATGCTTGACTATGTACGTGGGATTAGAGAACGAGCGAAATCCGGCAACACTAACAGTGGGGAGTCCTTCGTCATTTCCAAACAGGTCCCCAGAATTTAAACGACTGTTCTGAACGGAGAGAAACGCACTCGGTAGGCTAACGTACTGTTACATCAGTTTGCCAAACCGCGAAGTTTCAAGACGTTCTGCGATGTTTTCGAGAGTTCTGTCGAGCATATTACGGAAGAAGCCCTCATTGCATGCAAGCCATCTGGGACCGGTTGGTCCTGCGTTGATACCAATACTACAATTGATGTCGGAGCCTCAAGTACCGGTGTCGATGGCACATCATATGATCCAACACCGTCGTTTAAGAGTGAGTGAGAAGGAATCGAATTAATTCAAGCTGAATTCGCCATGAAAGCTTTCGCCCAGCTCGTTTGCCTCGTTGCTGCTGCAACCAGCGTCTCTGCCCTTTCTCTGCCAGAGGTACCTGCATCCTTTCACTTGGCTGACCATGCACTCACCCGAGGCATCATAGATTCGCTCAGACCAAACTTGCGCTTCACAAAATCAAACAGTCCCCCTCCTCCGCGCCTACAAGGCCTCGGTGCACGACCACTTCTACACCACCAGCGTGACCCAGATGGAGCATGCGATTGTCGAGTCGGGGTACCAATCCCAAGGCGACGCCGGCCGTATCTTCCCCACGCAAGTCCTTGACACCACGCCGCTGTACCGCGCATACAGCTCAGCTGCGACAAATAACTTCTATACCGCATCTCTTGCAGAAAAGAACAGCGCGGTGGCGAATCACGGTTACGTCGACAAGGGCATTACAGGTTACATTTATGCGACCCAAATCTGTGGCACGGAGCCGTTGTATAGGGTGTACAATCCTACGGTGACGGATCATTTTTATACGATGTCGGTGGATGAGAGGAACAACGTTATCACTAATTCCGGATATATCGACGAGGGAATCACTGGGTATATTTTCCTGGCGTAGTTCGACTTTGTACTGTATTACAGGAAATATTTCTGGTTGACACAAGAGTTTTATGATATCTTAGTCTCCCTGCCCTGAAGAAACAGAAGTCCAAGGAAGATAAGAGGACTCAGCAATGCAAGCGATTTTAAAAGTTTATGTGTTAATTCAGTCTACAGATACAGATATAAGTACTAGGTAATAATGTCCAGATGATTAGCATAGGTGTAATAAATATAGCAACGAAAGCAAGCAGCGCAAAATTAGGTATCAGTACAACTATGAGAGCAAGGTCCGAAATGGTGTGGTGAGAAGCGAGAGGAAAAAGTCCAAAACCGAAAGCAAGCAGCGCAAAATTAGTATCAGGAAAACTACGAGAGCCAAGTCCGAAATGGTGAGAAGTGAGAGGAAAAAAGTCCAAAAACGAAAGCAAGCAGCGCAAAATCAGGTATCAGTACAACTACGAGAGCAAGGTCCGAAATGGTGAGAAGCGAGAGGGAAAAAATCCAAAACGAGCAATCTAAAATCTCTGCGTGAATGCATTACGCCTACGCAGCGTTGGCCGAGAACCTGAAGGGCACGGCCGCGGAATATACTCTTTTATCAACTCTTCCTTCGTGTGGCGCGGTCCCGGAGCAACATTCTCCGAGTGTATACGGGAGACCCTTTTCCCGCTGTCGCATTTATTCGAAGGTCTGAGAGTGCTAGTGACGTTCTGGAGAGGAAGTAGGGGTGTAACCGAATTCAAGTCGGCCTCAGACGGCGTAGTCTTCTTCAGTGTCGGCAGATTGACAGATATAGAGGGCGAAGAGGCATCAGCGTCAAAGTCAATAATCGCAACTTGAGCTTCAGCTACTACTGGTTCGCCGATTTGGACGACGGTAGCTTTGGTGGCGGTGACCGCTAAGACGGCGGCTTGTGATTCGTTAGGTTGTAGGGCGATACACTGCGCGGTGCATAGAAGAGCGAGCTCAAGGCTAGCAAGCGGAGAATCTCGTAGGAGAATATAGGGAGTAGAGGCATTTGTCTGGCACGTTAAATTTTGGATATTGACAGTCGGGGGAGGTGAACCTACAGAGTTGCTTGATTGCGTGTTAGAAACGTCCCCCAAGGTGGATTCAACCTGCGCCTTTTTCAGTATAGGCGGTGGTAACGAAAAGGAGCTAACTCACAATACAGAATTCTTCATCCTCTTTAACACGACGTTCACCGGTTGACGTCCTGGATCTAACCAAGGACCGGAAACTGGAGCGGAGAGTGCGAGGGATAGAGCGAAAGGATAGTGTACGGTGCATTGTCGTGGTAAGAGGTTAAGGAAGGAATGGTCTCGTTTCGTATGTTGCGAGAGCTATAAGTAGTGCTCCTATTGCGAAGTTCTCAGACAATGATCGGTAGATGACTCGGCCCTCCGGGGGGTACGTGTAAGGGTTCATCGTCAGTCTGTGGTTTAGCAAGTCAATTAGTCTAGTCAACTCGTCGAGGAACAACTTACTTGTACGTTTCTCTTCATAGAAACTCGACGGGCGTCGATAACGTCGGTCTGGGAAAGCACTGCAATCAGGGAGCACTGAAACTTTGTAAAGGTTGGTAAAACGCCACACTTCAGAGCATGTGACACTCACTCTGGGTAATCGCGTCTCTGAGAATTGGGCGGCGGAAGTCCACGTAGGGAACTAACATACCGCTCTTTCACCGTTCTCAATCAACCCACGAGCCAGTTAGTGTGTGAATGTCATTGAAGCGAGCAATTTAAAGGCACTCACGAGTCGCTGGCGTGTCAATTCCCTTACTCTTAACCCAGCAACATCGCCATGTCTAAAGTCATCGGCGGGGGATGCCACTACGGCACTATACGCTATAAAATCGAGTTTCCCGAAGGGACACAGTACCCACCCAACGTTCGTCCTCCAATTCCCCATGTACGCTCTCCTCACCATCGTTCAACGCCAGCCGATGCACACCGTGCCGAAAAAACTCGGGCGCCTGGATCGCGTATTTTATCAGCGCCACGGCATCCACCGTCACTTGGACTGGGAACGCACCAACCAAGTACTCCGCCACGGCCGAATACGTCAGGGCGTTCTGCGACCAGTGTGGTGGCTTTCATGGCTCTACGCAAAAGATCCAGAACATCTGAGCATTCTAATGGGCACGCTCGACGAAGAGTTTCTGAGAGGGGAGAAGGGGAAAGAGCTCGCCACGACCACGCATCAAGTGTTCTGCACCGGATTTATCGAGGGCGTAACCGATATTATCAAGGAGGGAAAGCGTTGGGCGGGGTATATCGGAGGCAAGATGTAGCTGAAACTGGAGTAGCACGGTACGACGGGTCGGGGCACGAGCGGGACGGGTACGAGACGATTTCTGATACCGCGGTATACCGCCATACCCGAACTATATTTTCATGCCCATTGGCCGCCCCCCGAGCAATTGCCCAGGGGTTACCAACGTGCACGAGAGGGCAATGAACGGGCGAGAAAAGTGTGGGTGAGGACGGGGGTGAGCAGGGTGCGAGGTGAGAAGAGTGCAAAGATGCGGAGGTGATGAGGGTATGGGGTGACAGTAGTGCAGGACACTGAGGCCGTTAGAATATGCAGAAGAAGGGCTAGAAGAACATACCTTTGTGGCCAGGATGCGTACACCAAGCCATCCCGACCAAATTGAACTCTAAGAGGCAATAAATACAGCGACGCGAGGTGGAATCCAGCGTCTTGACGGCCATTTATGCGCTCCCTGGTCTGCTGCAACAATCCGTACAGGCAATGGTGCCGTCGTGAAGACGAGCACCAGGCAACCCCAGAACGCATCTGAGGGCAGCGACGGCATCAGAACAGGTTGAATACGGTGAGAAAAGCAAAGAAAAAGTAAGAAAAGCCCGCAGAAAGTGCGCCAGTCAACGAGCACGTATATGCTGAGGTGGTGAGGTCAAGCTGTGGTGGTATTGAGAGAGATCCCAGTGATCGTTGCCCGGCAATTGCCGGATCGCGGTCGCCGGAGTAAGGGTGTTACGGTATTATTCGATAGCCGCTCTAGGAACTGAAATCTACGGGCGTGGCGCAATGAGCATTAGGGATACAAGTTCACTCCGTAACAAGATAAATCGTGTTTGGTTAGAAATTAGTCAATATGGCCAAGATCTCGTCATCGTTGGGTCTGAACGATAGTAGTGATATGGTCCGTCTTGGGTCCGTCCACTGCGCGCAAACAGTCTGGCGACATTTGATCTGGCTAGTGTGTGGTGGTCTGCTTTCATTTATTCGCGGTGGCTCGAAGAAGGATCTGCAGATGTGATACAACGGATGAATCCTTTCTTCCGGTCGGACACGAAACATCTGATCATGGAGAAGGTAGTCTCCTGGCCATTCTAGCGCTGCTGGGTACAGCGGATTCCGCCAACACGCATTCGTGAACTCAGACATGTCCCAGAATGAGCTTTCTTTCAAACGGAAAAAATCGTAACCTGTGCTAGATCAGTATGTCAAACTGCAAAGTTTCAAGACGTTCTGCGATGTTTTCGAGAGTTCTGTCAAGCGTACCATGGAAGAAGAACACAAAGTTGCATGCAAGCCATCGAGGGTTCATATCAATACTGCAGTTGATATCGGAGCCTCAAGCACCGGTCTTGATGGCACGCCATATGATCCAAGAGCGTCCTTTAAGAGTGAGGGAGAAGGAATCGAGTGATTCGAGCTGCAAGTGGTCATGAAAGCTTTCGCCCAGCTCGTTTGCCTCGTTGCTGCTGCAACCAGCGCCTCTGCCCTCTCTCTGTCAGAGGTACCTGCATCCTTTCACCCGACTGACCTCGCACTCACTCCGACATTACAGATTCGCTCAGACCAAACATGCGCGCCGCAAAACCAAACAGTCACCCTCCTCCGCGCCTGGCAGCCCAAGGTGTGGGACCACTTTTACAGCACTAGCGCACAGCAAGTGGAGAATGCGATTGTCAACTCGGGGTACCAATCCGAAGGCGACACTGGGCTCGTCTTCCCCACGCAAGTGGCTGACACGACTCCGCTGTACCGCACATACAACCCAGGCATCACAGACCACTTTTATACCACGTCTTTGGATGAGAGGAACGACATGGTGACAAATCACGGTTATGTCGATGAGGGAATTACGGGCTACATTTACGCGACCCAGATTTGTGGGACGGCGCCGCTGTATAGGGCGTACAATCCAACATGGACGGATCATTTTTACACGATGTCGGTGGATGGGAGGAACAATGCGATCACTAATTCGGGATATGTTGATGAGGGAATCGCTGGGTATATGTTCCCGGTGTAGTCTGACTTTGTATTAATCGAGGGATATCTGTTTGACACAAGAATTGTAATAGCGCTTGGGGAATGGACGCACAAGCCTGGGACCGGTGACCTTCGAAGAAACGATGTTCACTTGAATTCTTTACCAACGAGACCTAGTTCTTGCTGAAAACCGAACAGGTTAGCGTAGTTGAGCATGGTTTTCTATGGAGCAGCCTCAGTCAGTCTCTGTACCATACAACATGGCGAATAGAACTTACATCCAGAAACTGAAGAGTCTGCGTGATCAAGAAAATCGGTAGGATAACCAGGTCGATTCGGTACCGAATGGTATTGTTCTGGGCTGGAGTAATCTCTTCATGATTGAGACCCTCCTTATAGGCCGCGAAGCCGACGTTGTTGCTCTCGTCTACCTCCTCAATAGCCTCCGGGATGTCAAGATGACGCGCCTCGCCCTTCTTCTTCTGTCGAGTACGATGTTCCAGTGGCGACGGAAGACGAGCATTCCAATGACGCAGACATGGCTAGGATCCGAATGCGACCAAGGAGTAGTGTTCGGGTTGGTCTTCAAGTGGTCTTTATGACAAAAACGCGTCCCAGGAACGGCGGAGAGTCTAGCGGAGAGCACAAGTCATAGGGCCCAGTGTAATCACACTCCAATATGCAATTGTAGAGCATTTTCGGTCCCATGAAGAGACTGTTGGCGTAGTTCGTGGTGGCGCAAAACGAAGAGCCCCTATGTAGGACATCCCCTAATTGTGGGAACCCGCAACTCGGTAGGCAAAAACGGCATGTTTGGTCATGTTAGTTTTTCCCGATCTTACTTGATAAGGAAGGAGCGCGTGCGCGTTCATAGAAAATTCATGTCACCGTGAATACACCTCTCCTGCGGTCCACGTCAGGAAGATATCCATATTCTGGCTACACGAAATTTTGATTTCATATCTCAGTATTGGGTATCCCAGCTTTCGGGCAATTTCTTGGAGCCGTTCTTGAGCAATGGCGCGGCGAATATCCGGCTACAGTCAAATTGACGCGTCGAAGTGCTGTCGCGATATGTCTAGCCACCCACGGAGACCACCAATCACGGCAAAACTTGGTGAGAGCAAGAATAGCAGTTATATATACATAATACAATAGTCAGAAGGCAATGGAATAGCTGTATTAGAGCAGGTATTTGCCACCACAGGCCGAATTTCACTGAAAAACAGCTTCAATGTTCGAGCACTGTGTGACATGAAATCAATATATCTGGAAATTCTACTACCAAGAAGTCGTTATATACAGTAACAAGTTGCCAGAAACCAAACGGCGAGGCATTACGTGGAGGGAAGCTCTGAGAAGACGCGATGTAAAACGGGAACCAGATTTTCGCTAAGATCGGGGCGGAAGCATTTGATCCTAACATGACCAAACATGCCGTTTTTGCCTACCGAGTTGCGGGTTCCCACTAATTGGAACACTTGTTCACGATCACGTGATGGCTCAACGATCTCAGCCGGAATCAGAATTTTCCTTGACGTCTACAACTTTTACCATCATGATGAATTCGGGATCCCTTGTCATTGAAGCCAATTCACATAGGGCGTGTTTACGGGATGCTCCGTTCCTCAACGACCACGCCTGCTCGCGGAAAACTGCCCCTCCTGCTCGGATCTGAGCAAACAAGCAACAAAGACGCCACCGAAATGCAGTACAAGGAAATATATTACCTTGCTCACTGCCAAACTCATTATGGTGAGCATATATCCATATATCGCTTTCAATGCCACTCATATCCCTCCCAAAGGCGCTGTACTCAGTCTCCGATCACGAAGACTGAGGGACAAAATAGAACTCAGTCCAAGGACTGCAAGAAACCAAGCATCGACCGAAACAAAGGCTACGTACTACTGATCATTCCAAGAGCTGTTACAGACCCCCATCCGTAACGCACGCGAGGTTTGCGATTTCTCGATCCGCCACCTCTTCCGGCACCGCGATTGATTCACATATCCGCGCTCCAGACCTTCGCGGCCTCCCGCTTGCAGAATCAGGGCAGAATAGAAGTGTAGAAATTGTATGCCATTTCGTCTGAGTTACTTTTGGTTTGTTGGTGCTAATAGCCGTCTCAGTATCTTGTCTGTTTCTCCCCCTTCGGGGGAGGAAAGTGTACTCTGTCATATGACTCCCACAGAGTACTGCGTCATTTTCGATCGTCGAGATACTTAGCCAAGCGCGTTTGCATATTCAGTGCATATTTTCAACAGACATGGACGAGAAAGCGAATCGAAGGCGATTCAAACGCAACTCGAACTGGGTATAAAGGCACACTAGGTTTGTCATTAGATTCTCCATTCCAGCTCATACATTCTTCTTCTCATCTTCAGCTTCAATCACCCCCCGTTTTCCACCAAGCTCCCAATGCGGGCGAGACCACTTTCACCATCGCACCTGCTGTCTACCAACCTCACCATGCGAAGGAGAGGCCCCCAGCATGGTCCGAGACTTCGACCACGCCCTCCCTCAAATCAAAGGCGTCAACCATCGTCGGATCGCCCTCTCTCAAATCAAAGGCGTCGACCATCGTCGGATCGCCCTCTCTCAAATCAAAGGCGTCGACCATCGTCGAGACGCCCGCTCTCAAATCGGAGACCCTCGAAAAGTTGCCTTGGGATGGCTATCTCGAGGAGGACATCCCGGACAAGACACAGGGAAAGGTCACGCGAGACCTCCGCCACATCGTCCTTACGAGTCGTTTTTCTCACCAACCTAGCGATTTTGATTGCTCTATTGGTGTATGGTGTTAATTCTCAGAGACTGGGATTGATTGCGGTGGCCAACATCTTTGTCGCCATTCTTATGCGACAGGATTACGTTGTGAACGCATTCTTCTTCATCTTCACATCTGTTCTCCCTTCGTGAGTCCTTGGCATTGTTGCATGCCCTGTGTGTCTGACCCGTGCGTTTCCAGATGGCCGCTCTGGTTCCGTTTGCTCATGGCAAGAGTTTACCATCTTGGCGGCATCCATTCAGGCGCCGCGGTTTCTGCAACGCTATGGCTCGCTGTTCTGGCTGGACAAGGAACTAGGGAACTTGCGCGAGGCAGTGGAGACCGGGTGCGTTCAACAGCAGCTTTCATTTACGCTCATAGTTTCTCATACCACCCTATTACAGATATCCGTGGCCACAGTCGAAATCACTTGGATTATTCTCATGTTCCTAGTGGGAATCATCGTCTTCGCTGTCCCAAGCCTCCGATCGAAAAGCCACGACACCTTTGAACGTGCGCACAGGTTCATGGGCTGGACCGCGACTGCCCTAGTATGGGCTCAGGTTATTTCACTCACCAACGACTGGAAGGGCGACGCGTCTTTGGGATATGCGCTTGTCCACTCTGCACCCATGTGGCTTATGGTCGTCATCACAGGTCAGGACACTTCACGGTCTCATTGACATCCCAACTAACATACTCCAGGCTCACTCATACTGCCATGGGCTCGTCTGCGGAAAGTCCCTGTTCGCGCGGTGGTTCTGTCTGATCACGCTGTTCGCCTGTTTGTCAATTACAAAGGTAATTTGATTCATCCTACTATCTTGCAAGACTGTACTCACACAGATCCTAGTGTTCGGATTCCACCCACGTCCGGTGCCGGGATCGTTCAGTCGCGTCTCGCTGGACCCTCTGAACGAATGGCATGCATTCGCTAATGTCCCGGTCCCAGGGACTGACGAGTTTTCCCTTGTCGTCTCTCAGGCCGGTGACTGGACTAAAGAGCTCATTCGCAACCCGCCGAAAGAAATCTACTTGAGAGGCACGCCGGTGGCGGGTGTTCTACGGGTCAATATCATGTTCCGCCGCGTTGTGTTCGTTGCGACGGGAAGTGGGATTGGACCTATCGCACCTTGTCTTTTCGAAAAGCGTCAACCTGCTCGGCTGTTGTGGACCGGCGCGAACATTCTAAAAACGTTTGGAGATGATCTTGTCAATTCTGTGAAGGAAGCTGACCCCGATGCGTGCATCTATGGTGAGCACGACGATATTGACGTGTTTCGAACTGTTTTCTGATATATGTGTCTCTACAGATACACGCGTCCACGGTCGTCCTGACATGGTCAAACTTACCTATAAGATGGTGAAAGATTTCAATGCTGAAGCCGTTGTCATCATCTCCAACGAGCCTTTGACGAAGAAAGTCGTCTACGGCATGATGAGCCGAGGCATTCCCGCCTTTGGCGCGATTTGGGATTCATAGCGCAAGGGCGTCGTCTCTTGACCACCTGGCTGCTTTCAATTATAATTTATAAGCTTATTTATTTTGACATAGATACCTACATACCCTAAGGCCATACACTATATAATCTAATCTAATATTCATTGTTATTGTGACTGCTTCGCGGGTGTACGAGACTCTGGACCCACGACATGTGTCCTCAGCGCCTCGAGACTTCGCGCGTATGTGTGCCAAGTGCGAGAGTATTCGTTGAGGGCTCTGCGACGCGTGCTCGTGGTCTCTTAATATATTTGGTGTTAGAACCGTGAACATTTCTACCATCGTTAGTTGCAGACGTCGCTTAACATCTCCACTAAGTACAAAGACTTCCAAAAGTGTCCGGGGAATGGACGCACAAACCTGGGACTTTCGACAGCGCCACACCCTGATATATATTTTTCTTAAATGCAATACACACGGTCAAGAAGACTACCGGCGGAAAGATCTATGCAACAGGAGCGAGGGTACTCCGCCATGGCAGCTAGCACGGCGGCAACTGAAACGTACGCAGCAGCATGGCTCAGGCGTCGAGGATAGTAATCTTTTTCGCTGTTTGAAATTCTCTTGTAATTTCCTGGCGCTTGCTGTAGTTCATGACATGATGACTGCAAGCATCCATCCATTCTTCGTGTCAGATCTTGATACCCGCGTATGACGGGCGACTATTGCGCTTCCCCACGTAGGGTGGTTGGGCCCGAAAGGCAGGTAGCTTTTACATAGAGTTGTTGGGTCTTCCGTGACTTTTTGGACCCGTTTTTGGACGAGGAAAGACGGCATGAACGAGTGATTCTTTGGTGAAAATAATAAATTTCCCGGGTTCAACAGCTCCGCGACGCAGTCCTTCTTCGTTAACTCGAACAGGTCCCAGAACGAGCTTCCCTTCAGCGCTAAACGGAAAAAATCGCAAGCAGCATGTCAAACGGCAGAACACGCGGATAACTCCGATGATTTTCTGCGATGTTTTCGAAAGTCCTGTGGGGCGTACACTGGCCAAGCCTAGGGTCGACGCAAGAAGGATAGACAACAGAACATATTGCATGCTAAGTAGCCGCCGAGGATCATTCGGTCCTTCGTGAATGCCAACAACAATTGATGTCGGAGCTCTTGTGCACCGGTGGCTCGTTAGCACACCACATGATTCCACAGCGCGTCCTATAAAAGTGAGCGAAAACAAATCGATTGAACTCAAGCTAAAGTCAAGTTCGCCATGAAAGCCTTCACCCAGCTCCTCGTTCTCATTGCTGCTGCAACCAGCGCCTCTGCCATCTCTCAGCCAGCGGTACTTGCATCCTTCACAAAAAACTGGTCGTGTACTCACTCAGGCATAATAGACTCGCACAGACCAATGCACTTGCACCCCTAAAAGGAAAGCAGTCCCTCTCCTCCGCGCCTACCAGCCCGTGGTTTTCGACCACTTCTACACCACCAGCGCAGGGGAAGAGCAAAACGCGCTTGCCAACTTGGGATACCAAGCCGAAGGCAACGCTGGCCTCGTCTTCCCCACGCAAGTGCCTTTTAGCGTCCCGCTGTACCGCACATACAACCCAGGCATCACAGACCACTTCTACACGCAATCTCTTGACGAAAAGAACAATGCGGTGGCGAATCTCGGTTACGCCGACGAGGGCATTGCTGGTTACATGTATGCAACCCAAATCTGTGGCACTGCGCCGCTGTATAGGGCGTATAGTCCGGGGGCGACGGATCATTTTTATACAATGTCGGAG
Source organism: Hymenopellis raphanipes (assembly GCA_003314085.1). Classification (NCBI taxonomy): domain Eukaryota; kingdom Fungi; phylum Basidiomycota; class Agaricomycetes; order Agaricales; family Physalacriaceae; genus Hymenopellis; species Hymenopellis raphanipes. Next base: position 13,330 of record QLPD01001946.1, read on the forward strand.
GCTGAGAAGAACAACGCTGTCGCTCAGTTGGGATATGCCGACGAGGGAGTCACTGGATATATTTTCCCGGCGTAATGCAACTTTTATCGTATCAATTGAAGGGATTTCTGTCAAAACCGTATTTAGTGCCACGAATACCCTGTCCTGAGGCATACAGACTTACACTTATACATTTCATAATACCACTACAGTTTCCCTGTCAAACACACTTTTGCACTTCGAATGGACCGATTCTTGCGAATTTCTGCTGTGAAGTCAATAAAACCAGTGCTGTATCCGGACAATGCCATCCTTACGATGTAAGTGAATAGTACCAGAGACATCCGCATGCCGCTTCAGGCAATTCCACGCCACTGTTCCCTTGATCGTTCCTTTATTCGTGGCCATTCCTTAAAAGTAACCATTGAGGGCATCGAGAACAGTCTGTTCTGCCGTCAGTAGTATCCTTCGACCAAAAAAATGAAAGAACGCAAACCGGCGTCATCATCCCAAGGCTTCACACCCTGTGCCCAAAGGTCCTCCACCTCATGTTTCAAGTATCCTCCGTTCTCATCTCTCTCCTGTTGTTGCCTATCAGACCCAATACTCTACAAAAGACGTCTCAATAACAGCCACAACAAAATTCGAACAAACCTACCTCGTCTCGCCGGACTTCCAGTCGCCGAAAGGGACGGTGAAAAGGAACTGTCAGCGCTTCCTTCTTCACCTCCTTCTTGCTTGAGGATAGTCTTTGACGACTTGGCCGCCTTTCCAAAGAGCGAAGACACTTTCCGCAAAGTCGCACCCGCAGCAGCAGCTTTTTCTTAACGCCTTGCGTTATTCCGTCTTCGTTTCTCGGCCTTCGCGTCGAACGCTGGAGCAGCTGGCACTACAGGCGGAGAAACGCAGGCGCAGGTGGGGGCGGAATATCCAGTATCACAGGAGAAGCACCAAGCGTCATATGTCGATGCAGAGGCGGCGGCGATCCAGGAATGTATTCCGAAAAAGCCAAGTTTTCTGGCAAGTAACTGCGGTCATGCGAGTAATGACACACATAGTCGCCAAACTGGCACCATCCTTGAAGAAAGTGCAAACACACATTCCGTCCACTGAGAGAGAAGTGTAAAGCTGAAATGGCGTGTCCTGAGAACGCGAAGGAAACTCACCGGCTGTCTCTGACGCTGCGAATATCCGGAGCATGGCGGTAATCGCATCCAAGGCCCTTACTGCACGTTCCTTGGTTGTACTACAAGTTGTAGTAACGACATGCTACGCCATTACCATCATGGTGGTCAAAAAGCAAACCAGAAATCAAACGCGTCGGCGATCATTCCCAATATGGACGAAAATCTAGACTCTGGGCCGCGCGCCACCCACTATCGCGTTCCGAATCCACCTACACTACCCGCAACTCCTTCCTTACTTATGAACTCAGACAGGGTCCAAGACGAGGACTTCGCTCAGATGAACTGAAAGAAATCGCAATCTTTGTCAAACTGTAGGACACGAGGACAAGGTCAAAGCTGCTCTCCGATACCCTATACAGGTTGACGCCAAAGTTAATCACCTTACTACACCAACGACTACGAAAAGTAGCATTCGCGGGGCACTCATACCGCTCAAACCGAGAACAATACCATCGAGTTTGCCGCCACAGTCCGTGATACTATACTCCCTTGTCGGGTACAAAGAACGGACTTGAAGAGTAACACTAAATACACACTCAATCGAAGTAGACTGTCAGTTGACGGGATACATATGAACGGCGTGGAGTTACTCTCGATGTTGTATACGAGTTGTTCTAGCATGGACGAGGAACCGCCGATTTATCCATCAGGTACGACCGAAAGCGCAGAGCAATTACAGTTCGATACTTGAGAACCTGGCATCTCAAAGTTAACCCGGGACGACGCGTCGACGAGTCTTGGAGCATACAACCAAGATGTCCCTAAAACTGCGAACAATGTTCCACATTGTACTCGATCACTTTTCATTTTCGCCGTGCCATCTGGTCCGAAGGGAACGACAACGAACTTGCACGTCAAAAGATTGAAGATCGTCCTAAAGATGACGACGATCAATGAGCAGCTGAAGAAGATCACATTATAGGGCATGCTAAAGTACTAGTCTGGCGTTGCATGTGGCGCAAGAATTCGAAGCCGCTCGCAACTAGTCGGGACTGTTTTCATACCGAGACTACCATTGACGTCGGAGCCTCAAGCACCGGTCTCGATAGCACACCACATGGTCTCCCAGAGTCCTTTAAAAGTGAGGGGGAGGGAACGAGCAAAGTCAAGCTGAATTCGCCATGAAAGCTTTCACCCAGCTCGTTTGCCTCGTCGCCGCTGCAACCAGCGCCTCTGCCCTCGTTTTGCCAGAGGTACCTCCATCCACTCACCCGACTGAACTCGCACTCACTTGAGGTATTTTAGATTCGCGCAGACCAAACTTGCGTTTCGCAAAGCCAAGCAGCCCCCCTCTTCCGCGCCTACAGCTTCCCGGCGCGAGACCACTTCTATACCACCAGTGCACTCGAAGAAGAGAACGCGATTGCCCACTCGGGATACCGATCCGAAGGCACCGCTGGCCTCATCTTCTCCACGCAGGTGCCTGGCACCACTCCGCTGTACCGCGCATACAGTCCAGGCGCCTCAGACCACTTCTATACCGCATCTCTGGCGGAAAAGAACAACGCGGTGGCGACTTTCGGTTACGTCGACGAGGGCATTACAGGTTACATGTACGCGACCCAAATCTGTGGCGCGGCGCCGCTGTATAGGGCGTATAGTCCAGGAGCGAGGGATCACTTTTATACGATGTCGTTGGGTGAGAAGAATAACGCCGTTAGTCACTTCGGATATGTCGACGAGGGAATCACTGGGTATATCTTCCCGGCGTAGGAGTAACAGTCTGGTATCAGTTGGATTTATGTAGTGCGAAGAATACACTGTCTTGAGGCATGCAGACTTACAGTTGTACATTATACATCATCGTGGGGAGCCATGGGGCGCTCCATTTCCGACCGTGACATCCAAACAAAGATGGTCGGGTTGGTGGCATCGATGAAGGACACGTCGAATGTGTTGTTTCCGGTACGCGCACCAGCTGGGTCGAGGAGCTCCATGGTGATGTATGAACCCTTTACGAGCCCGACAGCAGTGATTTCAGGTCTATCGAGGACAGCTACGCCATCGGCGGAAACGGGAATAGTAGTGTGTATGACATTTTGCGTGTTCGTGTTGTGAACTGTCACGATACCATTCTCTGATGGCGCGGGAACGAGTACTGGAGAGTTGCCTGTGTAATCCATCTCGCCATCGCGAACGCCGATTTGAGCAAAAGTATAGTCGACGTCTGTCTTTGGCTGTGAAGATTCTCCGACTGGCGACAACCATTATTTTGGAGAGAGTGGATATTCCACCTCCCATACCATTCAGCTGGCGACCCGTGAGGTCTGGAGAGCCCATTATACCGCGAAAGATGTTATCCCAGTCGCCAACATCAGGAGGGAGGTGCTTAAGAGTCACGCCGCGAAGTCGGAAGAAAAGTCATAGAAATGGGGTTTAGGGGGGTATAACTTTGAGTGGAATATGAACGCCAGCCAGAAAGAAAGGGCCTGGGGCTACGGAACAGTTTCATGTTGGGAGATGAGCTTGCTGGCGTGCATTGACCAGCAGTTGATGGAAGCTAAGGACCAAGGACGATCAACACCATGGGGCCGGACGGGCCGGAGCTCTGAACCAGCACGATCACCTTTCCTCCAACGTCCATCTCGACGCTCGTTACAGCGTCGCGTCTGCCATTACCTTGCGCCGCTCATAACAAGTTTGATGATATCTGAGTCTCCACGTTGTGCTAAAGAAAGAGAGGCACAGTCCTCCTCAGGAAGATACGAAGGCACCAAAATGCAAGAGATGTTTAAAGTTTATGTATTAATTCAGTCTACAGATACAGAGATACGTACTAGGTAATAATGTCCAGATGATTAGCATAGGTGTAATAAGTATAGCAACGAAAGCAAGCAGCACAAAATTAGGTATCACGAGAGGAAGGTCCGAAATGGCGAAAAGCCAGAGGAAGTCCAAAAACAAAAGCAAGCAGCGCAGGATTAGGTATCAATACAACTACGAGAGCAAGGTCCGAAATGGTGAAAGGCGAGAGGAAGTCCAAAAACGAAAGCAAGCAACGCAAAATTAGGTATCAGTACAACTCCGAGAGCAAGGTCCGAAATAGTGAGAAGCGAGAGGGAAAAAGCCCAAAACAAGCGATCTAAAATATCTGTAGCGTCGTATGCCGGAGAGAATCCTCACGCATACTCTTTGTGTTGAATGCATCACGTCTACGTAGCGTCGGCCGAGAAGGGTACACCCGCCGAGTATACTCTTTGGCCAACTCTTCCTGCGTGTGGCGCGGTGCCGGAGCAACATTCTCCGATTGTTTGTGGAAGACCCTCTTCTTGCGGACCCAGTTACCGGAAGGTCTGAGAGTCCTAGTACTGGTGACGTTCTGAAGAGGAAGTAGGGGTGTAACCGATTTCAAGTCAGCCTCAGACGACGTAGTCTTCTTCAGAGCTGGGAGAGTAAGAGCGAGAGAGGGAGAATGAGCATCAGCGTCAATATCTATGATCGCAACTTGAGCTTCAGCTGCTATTGGTTCGCCGATTTGGACGACGGTAGCTTTGGTGGCGGTGACCGCTAAGACAGCGGCTTGTGATTGCTTGGGTATAGCGACACACTGCGCTGTGCAAAGGAGAGCAATCTCAAGGCTACCAAGCGGCGAATCTCGTAGTAAAAGATAGGGTGTAGAGGGCGCCATGCCCGGATTTGAAGGTGGAGGAGTTGGCTGGAACGTTAAAGGTGAGATAATAACAGTCGTGGGAGTCGAACATACAGTAACGTCCTCCGAAGTGGGCTCAACCTGCGCCTTTTCAGTATAGGCGTGGTGAAGAAAAGGAGCCAACTCACGGTGCAGATTTCTTCATCCTCTTTGACACGACGTACACCGGTTGACGTCTTGGATCTAACCAAGGACCGGAAACCAGAGCGGAGAGTAGAGCGGAATGATTTGGTAGCGTGCATTGTGGTGGTAAGAGGTTAAGGAAGGAATGGTCTCGTTTCGTCTGTTGCGAGTGCTATAAGTAGTGCTCCTATTGCGAGGTTCTCAGACAATGATCG
>QLPD01001950.1:0-11888 GCA_003314085.1 Hymenopellis raphanipes
GCTCATTTTAGACGCCGCTCGAGATCTCATCGTCTCTCCTTCCGCAAAGTTCGACACCTTTGCAGTTCAAGTCGAGCTGCAGCCAGAAATTTCTGCGCCTACGGTCGTACCCATACAGGATGACGTGCCCGTAGATGACGCTTGGGGTTTCGATGAGAGCTCTGCTGAGACATCAAGTAAAGCAGATGAAAGCAAGGACACGGCAGCAGACAGTTGGGGCTTTGATGACGATGCTATGGACACCGATCCGTCACCTGAACAGAATGGGAACGGGAACGGGGATGGTCAAACGGACACAGATCCCAGCGATGCGTGGGGATGGAACGACGACGAGGCATCGCCCTCCCAAGATGAGGTTCCGTGGGACGATGATCCATGGGGTGATCCCCCGGCAGAGGACGAGAAACCTCCAGTAATTACTTCACCGCCCAAGATAGCGAATGGTTTGTTCAAGAAGGACAAGAAACACCTGAACGGACATTCTCCTTCAATATCCTCGCCCAGTATACCTTCTCCATCGATATCCTCCCCTTCCGTCCCGCAGAAGCCTCCAGAAAAACAAGACAAACGTCCACCCAATCTTGCGCCTCCTAAGGAGTCATATTTGGTCTCTTCGCAAATGAAGGAGATTCTTCAGATGATCGAGAATGTTTTGAACGAAGGCACTCATCTTGCGGCATCTCACATATTTTCGACTAGCGCCTCGCCAGGGACGCTCATCTCACTGACTGCGCCGTCGATATTGGATCTTTACCGAGCCATGTATCCCGCGGTATTTGGCAAGGAGTTGCAGACCTCATTGAGCGCACCGATGATGTTCTCTAATAATTGTCTCTATCTCAGCTCGGAATTGGACACGATCAGTCCGGGTGTCGCGAAAGAACGGTTAAGGGATGCGCAGAAGCGGCTGCAGGTGCTTGGAGAGAGTTGGTACAGTGATACGATTGTAAGTTTCCAATCCTCTGCGGGACGTCTTTATTCAGTGTGTGCTTGGCAGTACCGACAACGAGAGTCTCTGGACAAGATCATTGTGGATGGGGCTGCGGGCTTTACTTTTACTGGTGACCAGGACCGCTATGACGAGTGCGAGGCAGCGTTGAGTCGCGCATTGCAAGACATCAGGCAGGCGGCAACGCGGTGGAGAGGCGTGCTCACCAAGAGCAAATACTATACCGCTATCGGAGCTATAACGGAGGCCGTTTTGAGTAGGGTACTCGACGACATCACTGCACTGCCCGACATACCAGAAGTCGAGTCAAGGCGGCTTAGTGAACTATGTCGGATATTACATGCTCTTGAAGGACTTTTTGTGGAGGATCCCGAAAAGGTTTGCTTGCTCTGTCTTGCTCATCTAATACATTCCTGACGACAGTTCAGCCCTCTTTCGTCGTTGCATACGTCCCATCATGGCTCAAGTTTTCATACCTCTCGGAGCTCCTGGTTCGTTCCGTGATCTCTGCCTGCTCGCAGGAGCTGACACTCACTGATCTTAGGAAGCATCTATGGCAGACTTTCGATATTTATTCGAGGAGGGGGCGTTGGTGGACTTTGAGATTGACGAGCTGGTTAGACTCGTCCGCGCACTGTTCGCGGACACGTCGCTACGGACTGAAACTATCAATAAGCTCTCTGGTGGACATCCTTTCCAGTCTCCTCCCCTTTGATGCGTCCTGCGTATGGACTGTTTTTTTGTCTACGCTTCAATTACCACATTGTTTTCGACGACTTGGAGAATTTAGTGAGGATCCAACAGTACCATTATGATTAACGCCGCTTACACTCCGTCGTGACCGGCCAAACGAATGAAAGGTTTATCGGTTCCTGTCGCCTTTGAGATTCATACCATGGTCGAAGTGGATATCGCATGCCCGGTCAGTTACGAGAAGAAGAGCACCGACAAAGAGTCAGTTCTCGATCAAGAAGATTCCCCTGATGCACAACGTCGACGTTCGACATTCAAAGCAGCGCCACATTCCCGATGGCGATGATCTAGATGAGAAGGTAGAATGGAATGCGCAGAGATCAAAGCATGCAGAAACCGAACATGATCAAGTACAACTGAGCAAGACGTGATACACACAGCGATATACGAAGGGAAAGATGAATACCAATATATAAGTCATGGAAAATGCGAGAGAAATAGACGGCAACTAAGGACGAACGTACCTTTGAGGACACAAGGGTTAAGTTTGAAAAGCCCTTCAAGTCTCCCTCTTTGCCTGTCACTACTATGCACTTTTCGACGGATTTGGCCTTCGACGGATTTGGCCTGCTACTATACATTTTACCGGGTCTTGAGTTGGAATTGAATGATACATTTCTTGCGTTTAGTGAACACTTTTGATATTAACTTCTTCATTCTACATGATCCCGTCTTCAAATCATCAAATCGTGGCGGAGGGAGGGGGGGGGGAGAGCAGCAAGGACGACAACAAACAGCGCGACAAAGGGATGTGTATAGTAAGTAGTCAGCTAATGTACGAAAGAATGATTACGACGGTGTGTGTGCGGTGGAATATGGAGAATGTAGTCCGGGTGGTGCTGCGTCTATGCAGAAGGGAGCGCTCAGCCAAGGGAGGAGGGGCATGACAATATATGGATATCATGATCATGCAGCACTGTATAAGAACAGATTGTTCGTAGCAGCAATCTAAAAACGACATGATCAGGACTGATGATCATTGCGATACAATGTCCACGTACAGCTATTGTATTCTCCCGCGGATGCCAGCTCGCGTGGAGAATCTTCTTGTTGAAATCCAACGCCTCTAGAGGCATCGTATCCTTGAATGGCGTCCCACCCGGCCGCCCATTCTTCACCCCTAGCTTCGATCCGGGTATGGCACCGCCAATCTTCCTCGCCTTGAAGGCGGACTTGTCCGCCTGCAATACGACATCGCTCAGGTTCTCCGAATCGTATATCCGGAAATAGTTGTGGTATGAACCCGTCAGCACATGCCTAGGCAACAAGAAATCAGAGAGTTGCGACAGATGAATGGAATGATCGCGTACTTGTCATCACCACCCCATACACACTCAAACTTGTCAAAAATGCAGTCATTCTCGTACAAGTCGCACAATTTGCCTCGCAAATGATCATGAATCGGAATCGTCTTGACAGGTCTGTTCTCCATGTTGATATCCCAGATCTTGAGGGAGAGGTAGTCTCGTGAGAGGATATATCGACCATCATGACTGAACTTGACGTCTGAAATGGATGATATAATCTCTGAGAAGAAGGACCGTGTTGAAGGATCTTCCTCTTCCTCGAAACCTAGGCGGAAAAAGTTACAAAGTGAGACCTGAGTCATCACGACACAAAACACGCACATTTGGCGTGCCGATCGCAGAGTGCTGATTCACGCATGTCGGCAAGCTTTATGTTGCTTTTTGAGCTTGAATACATGAAGAGGTTGCAGTGTATTGGGTGGAATTCTGTGGATGTTATGACCTCTGTGAGCTCTTCCATGTTGACGGGTTTGATGTCGACGATGTCTATGGAAACCGCGATTAGGAGAGGACGTATATGAGACGAGACAACTGACTGAAACTCTGGTCACTGATATTCAAGTTCCATAAGTTGATCCGTAAATCGTCTGCAGAAATGTAGGTCTCTTGATCAGAGTTTACGGAGATGGAATGTATATGGTAAGCGTGGGCGTTGGCGTAGACTTTGCGGGGAACGGCGGCAATGATGTTGTCCTGCATAGCCATACCGGGAAGAGTAAGCTGACTAGCGCTTTGCGGTGGTGGCTTTGGATGCTGGCCGTTGTGATGATTGGATTCAGAGACGACCCGTAATGATTTTTCGAAGACCTTCCATAGCTTAATGGTCTTGTCTAGAGAGACAATATGAGAAAGTATTGGGACGGATAATTGAGACAATATTGCGTACCATTTGTTGACAGCAGAAAGTGGGCAGAATTCTGTCGTTTGCACCATTTGATCTTGTTGATCTTCTCCTCAATTTCGAGCGACTTTAGGTAGTCAAACTCTGGTTCGTGCGACTGAAATTCGGTGTAAAACTTGTATTCACAGCCCTTTTTCTGAGAAGAGAGATGAGGTACAATCAGCGCGAGTATGGAAACGGTAACAATGGTAAGAATTGGAGTATACTGACCATTTCATTTCGCTCAAAGAGTACCACACGGCCGCCCTTGTCGCCTGTCGCGAGATAATTGCCCGTTGAATCAAACTCCACGGTAGAGATGATGTCAGCTAAAGTGGCGGGGGATATCCATGATCAGTTGGAACACGACAACGATGGGGACTGTGGGGTCAGACTAATACATACCTTCTGTGATGTCGTCTATATCGCCCTTGTCTCCGAAACATTGAGCGAAACGCCATCCGCCTGAGCTGAGAGGGTCTTCCATGTTTATTGTTTGTTGTTATTAAAGATAACGAGCTCGTCGTGCAAGACGATGAGGAGAGCAGGTATGATGGTGGTGATGAAGCAAAGGGATGTGTCGCCAATAGTCGACGTTGTGTACAAAGTGGGAAGAGCACGAGGGTCAAGTTATCCCTACACGCCCGAGGCATCTTGTTTGCTAATGTTTGCCTGCCGCTTGGAGGGGAGGTACTACCCGACTCTCTCCTTCTTTCTCTTTAACACAATTATCAAGTATGGCCATCGCACCCATCGTTGGCAAGCTTAGAAAGCGTTTCTTCGTCGACCTCAGCTGTGCAGTAGGCCTTGGTCTCGCTGGAGGCTACAGCTACTGGTTAGTATTGTCCTCGTCTATTCTCCATTCATCTTGCTCAAGACTTGTTACAGGTATGGCTACCATCTCCCAGCCAGTCCGTCGTATTTCTCCGTTTATTCTCTTTCTCTAATGCGTCTCTAGTGGCCCACCAGGAGGCATTTTACCTCAAGCTCGAGCGGGAAAAGATTGCTCGTCGTCTGTAGGGTTGGAACGGGTGCATACTCTGTCTAGACTCGATCCAGATCCAATTATCAATTCTCGCTTGATTCCATATAAATCAATAATTTATCGGCGTCGTAATCGCTCATACTCTAAACAACTCGGTATCTCCTCATTCTCAATCCTCTTCACCTTTTCCCAGTCTGTCCCTAACCCAAATAACCCAATCTCTGCCTCCTTCCGCCGTTCCTTTCTATCCAATCCGCTTCTGCATTCCGTATACAACTGCGTCTTGTACCTCAGTTCCACGCTCTGCTCAAACTTGGTCACAGCAGGTCCAGGTTTACTCGTGTCGTCCTGTGACTTTTGTTTCGCCACTTCTGGACCAACGATAGGATGGCTTGTCCACTCTCCTGGATTAACATAATACTTGATACCTAGATCTGTTGTTGTTCGTTCAAAAGGGTACCGCGTCGAACTGACAAACGAGTATTTTGGTTCGGGAACAGGTGTTGGCGCGAACCAGCTCGGTAGGTTGCTTAATATCGAAAGCGCAAATAGGATAAGGATAGGGAGAAGCTGAATGAACGTTGACCGGCTGTCGTTGGCGGCCGCTTGTTGGCGAGGTATACCTCCTCCCATACGAGTCGTTCTGAAACCGCCAGGTCCAAATGTTGTCGTGAATACTGCTAGTATAATGAGAAGATACTATGAATTCATAACCGCGACATACCAGGTCCCCCGCCAAATCCATTACCAAAGGCGTTGCCTGCGAATCCTGGGCCGCCGCCACCAAAGAACATATTGAAGAGATCCTCTGGGCTCATTTCCCCTTCGAAACCGCCACCACCACCACGATTCGACGAAAAGCCGGATGACGAACGCATACCGCCAGATCTATCTTCTGGGTCTGAACCGCTCTGGTCATATATCGCTCGTTTCTGAGGGTCAGAGAGAACTTGGAAGGCTTTAGACACCACTAAAAGTTGGAACGGTCGACATTATTGGATAGAAAGCTTGGAAATGAGGTGAACATACTCTTGAATGCCTCGTCCGCGCCAGGTGCGCCATTCTTGTCTGGATGTAAGGCAAGAGCAAGCTGTAATATATAATTAATTGAGTACAAGTCAAGAAAGTGAGAGGAGCGACGCACTTTGCGATACGCCTTTTTGACTTCAGACTCTTCACAGGTCTTGCTGACTGCCAGTATTTCGTAGTACTCCGTGACCTTGCAGCCCCGTACCCGCTTGACGATAGTCACCTGCTCTGCAGTATACTCTCGCTTCTCTCCACCCATTCCACCGGCGGTCCCATGGCTCGCATTCCGATGTTTGGCGCCCGACGCCGAAGAGTGCGCTTCTGTCGACGACGACGAGCCCGACGTCGAGGCAGCCGGCTCCGACGTGGACGACGCCGTATCGGCTGCGTTTATTGATGCCAGCAACTTGTTCGCCTCGGGCGTGTCGAATAGTGCCATCGACTTTTGGACAAACTTGCGGGCGGACGAGTAGTTACCTGCATCGCGGTGTTTCTGCGCAATGACCAGGCAACGGATGGCCTCGTCCTTGTTGCTCTCCATTAAATCGAATGTTACTCGACGTGGAAGTAAGAAGGAGGAATGACGTTTTCTTAGGGTTAGGGTCCGCCATACTTGGCCGTTAGATCCGATGTTCGGAATGCGATGAAAGCTTTTTTAAAGTTCAAATTATTTTGTGGACCCAAGAGGAGCTACAATGCTCCAGGGAAAATACGCTACACTTTTACTCAACAAAAGTCCAAGAAGCACTCATATTGCGTTATCCTAAGGTTAGGGTCCCGGCCCGAGTTCCACAGCCCGATTTGTAAAGTGCATTCTTACTGATTCATGCTACAACCACAACAAGACTCGGACGAGTTGGCTCGCTTTAGAGCTGAATGGCGTGAGGAGGTCGAGCGCCGAAAGGCTGCCGCCTCTGCCACCATTACCGACAACGAAGAGCCACCTAGAAAGTTCGAAATTCCACTCCCCACTCCCGCCGCTGCCTCAAAGGCCACTATCGTCTCTGACTTTCCCAATGCACCTCGGTCGGTGTCTCAATTATCTGCTCTAGCCGACTACCGCAGAGCTGTCGAGAACGAACAGCGAGGTGATCTCGACCAGGCTCTTCTTCTCTACCGGATTGCCTTTAGAAAGGATCCCAACGTAGACCGGGTCTATTTCCGCGAAGAAATCATCTCCTCCGCTGCTGCTATCAAGTGGCCCTCAGACCATGCTCATGCCGGGTCAGTCGCCGCATCCAAGGACAGGAACACGTTCATTGTCGCGACCAAGACTCTTGCCAAAGTTATTGCCGGCTTCCCCGAGCATCTAACTTTTGATCCAGAGGTCGAGGAGGAAAGCGTGCCTCTGAATGGTCTTCCTGACGAGATACTAGTCAGGATTCTTCTGGGGCTCGACCCGACGTCTTTGGAACGCTTCGGGACGGTCAGCAGGAAGGCGAGGGTCTTTACTCTTGATTCTGCTATATGGAGGTACGTTTTAACAGTGTAATGCTTCTGCGAGAAGCTGATAGAGTGTCAAAGAGAGCTTGTTCATGCTACCTACAAGCCACCGCAACTGGCGGATCAAACAGAGCTGGATTCCGCCATCGCACGCTGTTTGTACGATTTTCGACGTGTATACATCGAGCAACCACGAGTTCGGATGGACGGCGTGTACATATCGGTGTGCCACTACGTGTAAGATATTCCACCCCGTCTGGTTTTTACGCGTGGACCTCATTTCCGCTCCAGGCGATCAGGCTTGAGCGATAACTCGTGGGTTAACGTGGGTACTCGCGCACTTTTTTACGTGTCGCTCTTCACAACTGTACAGATCAACCACTTGATAACCTACCATCGCTACCTTCGGTTCTTCCCAAACGGCCAAGTTATCTCGCTTCGTACGAATGAAGAACATCCGCCGCAGGAAGTCATTCCAATGCTCAAGCCCTCCCTCCGCATGAAAGTACGTCGTTCGTCAAGCGCTTCCTCGTACATTAATCTGACCGTCACAGGGCCTATACTTTGGTCGATGGAGGCTTATAAATGACACAGTCTACATAACCAACCTCATCGAAGCTACTGGGCATCTTCCTATATCCATCGACTCGGAGCTCACAGAAATCGTCTTTACTCATCCCGAGACCGTTCGATACGTTTTCACCATGTCACTCCATCTCAGGTCAAGACCTGTTGTTGGTAGGTGGAACCGTTTTGACATTACAGCTTTCGACTCTGTCAAAGTTGCGAGTGGGGACATTTCTCCTGTCGTGACGAAGCATGAGAGACCCTTTTGGTTCTCCAAAGTGCGCTCATATGCTTGATCGCTACCTCAGGGATTAGGAGATCTATCGTGTATTATGGGCTAGTGATTATGTACAACATGGATGCGTGAACGTTATCTCACGAAAGAATAGCGAAGCATGAGAGTGAAATAAATATTCCAGAGTAGAGATGAGATCCAAAGCACGGGGTAGATGAATAAATAGATGTTGGGGGAGACGCCTTTAGAGTTAATAGGCGACGTACGCCACACAGAGGAGCGGGAAGCCCGCATAGAGACCGAGCCAGAAGACGACATTGCCGAGAAGTTTGTTATCTCGAATGAACGGGGTACGGCTCATAGCGATCATGGGTATTTGAATGAGTTGCAGCAAGAAGAGATACATCCTTCAGAAGCGGATTTGCTGTCAGTGTCAATGCCAAGTAGCATTCACGTAAAGGCACGTACCTGATTTTCTGGGTGACGACGACCATGACGAGCTCGTGCACGCAGGCGCTGAGCAGGAACGTGATGAACATCGCGGAGGACCTGGACAGCTTGTAGCTCGCCATCGTTGACGCGTACACATGTCGCAAGAGGAACGTGTGGACGGGTTTGTTCCATTTTCGGGAGAATTCATCCCATGATGTCGAGTTCCACCTACCGAGGTCAGTTATATGCCAGGCATGCGGTATTGGTCTGCTCACCAGTCATCGTAGAACTGTCTGTCGGCAAAGCTTGAGGAAAATTAGATCGAAGTGGATGACGAGTGTATGGGAACTCACTAAGAGAGTTCAGCGAATGCGTTGCAGATACACTCTGGAAAATAAAAATTAACCATACGAATTCTCAACTTTAGGGAGGGACTCACCGAAAATGATGTAGAAGAGCAGTAGATAGGCAAGCATGAAGGGTAAAGAAAGATCTAGCAGCGCCCGGAAAAAGGAATCGCTCGCAGTAGGACAGCGGGGTAGAATGAATGTTTCTGTCACGGAATATAGCAATGCAAATGTTCCAAAGGTAGCCACAGTTTTCTCGAACACGTAGAGAGGCCGTATCCTAATGAAATACAATAAGCAAAAAGTCTGTCAACGCGATGCCAAACTAACCGGTCTGTACGTGGGTACTCCAATTCATAGACAAGAGTGGGGATGAGTTGATATATGGCAAAGTTCTTGAGGCTGATGTTGTTGGGCCATACAACATACTCGGGCCCAGGACTTCGAAGTTCGCCCTGGAGATCAGAATACTCCTTTGCGAGATCTGATATCTCTTCGTCGGGATGATCGATGAGGGGATGAGGTTCTGCAGGAGAAGGAACGTCTTTTTTGGTATCAGGCACGGACTTGGGCTCGGATTGTGCATTGCGCTGAGACTCTACTGAAGCAGCGAGAAGGCGCTTTCGCAGTACTGAAGCGGCATCCGCGTCCATGTAGGATCCTTGGACGCCATTCGGTATGGGAGGTGTAGCTGTGGGCGATTCGCCTGGAGTGCTGCTGACATTGGATGACGCGTCAAGTTCTGCTCGGTGAGCGGAGGCGTCTAGTATTGCCTGATCCCAGCCGCCGACACGCGTTGTAGCTTTCCGAAGGGCATCCAGCAGTTGTTGGGATTGTTCGGTGACATGTTGCAGGTAGCCGTTAACGCTCATATAAGAGTGCATTTTCATGATCATGACCTGCAAAAAATGAGATGGATACTGTGAAATCTCAAGTACAAAGACGCGCACTAGAGAATGGAGGGTGAGGAATCCGGATTGGACCCATGGCCACTGGCTGCGGATACTTTAGTTTTAGATAAGAGAGAGGAGAGAGAGTAGGTACCGGTTGAAGGTCCATTTAACAGCGATGAATAGAACAGTAGTCTGAAAAGTGTGTTGTATTACAACACCGGTCCAGTAGTATCGAATCCAGCCTTTACTAATAGCTTTAGCGAACGGAACGCAGAGAGCGGTACTTCCGATAAGGACGGCGTCACTGAGAGCGAGAGTCATAGCATCTCTGGACAACAGGGTGGCAAATTGAAGGTTCAAAGGCGACCCATGGGATTCCCAACTGGCAATGTACGTCCTGACCATGAAAATGAAGATGGATATCCAGAACAATGAAAAAAATCCCTGCGTCCGGATTAGGCATTGCTCAGACATAACGCGGAGGCGCGTACCCGGAATTCATTGGTCCCAGAGCGCTCGTTGTTGATGTCGAAATGCGAATTTCTCGGAGCAAAAGTGACGAGGGCTCTTAGGCGCTTGGATGCCCGTGAGCGGAATGGTTTGGAGACGTAGAATGTGCCGTCGCTAGTGTTGAAGCCACCGCTCGCTGTGCGCGACGTTACCGACGGAATGGCTGCAGCTTCGTCCGAGCCCATCGTGGAGGACAATAATGAAGAGAGCGAATGCGGACATCATCATCATAACAGAGGATCATATTCAGGGCAGAGAAGGGCCCCGGGTTCAACACTCCTCTTCCAGACATAACCGCCATGGACCAAGTCCGTTATCAACATTTTTTAGTTGTTTTACTTGTTCTGACGATACACAGGATGCATTTCGGTCGATGCTCTCGTCGTCGTCGTCGAGAGCGACGGGGCAGTCAGCGCGGTATGGAAAGAAGCAGTACGTCTTTCTCCGTTGACAGCCCAGAGTGCTGACGCTCAGTGTTAGAATAAAGACCATCAGTGCCTCGGAGCCCGCATTCAAACCGAGAAAAATGAAAACGGATGGCAAGTATCGAGACCGCGCTGCTGAACGACGGGTTGGAGAAGGGAACGACTTTGCCGAGGCGCGTCCCGTTCGATCTCGCAGTCCATCCTATCTAACAATATAACAGGTAGAAGCCCTACTTGAAGATTTCAACGAACAAACAGCAAAGGACGACAAGAAGGCGGTGCGTGCGCTAACTCGCGATTCACACTCATCTCATTCGTAACAGGCAGATGAGAAACGTCGCTACTTGGGCGGTGACAGTGAGCATACTGTTCTCGTAAAGGGCCTCGACTTTGCGTTACTTGAGCAAAACAAAGCAAAGGCCACAGTCTCTGCGACCGACGACGACGACCTAGAACAGGCGTTCGCAGACGTGCCCAAGAAGCGGACTCGAGAAGAACTTCTACGCGAATTGAAGGAGAAACGTGCCAAGGAACCACCACCTACTTCCGACGCGCCTATCACAGCCAACAACAAGTTTAAACCGATTGGCTTCAAGCCTATTGGTGCCGCGGATGAAGGGACAAAAAAGAAGAAGAAAAAGCTCAAGTCTGTAGATGGCGAAAAGAAAAAGAAGAACAAAGTCGATCCTGCTCCATCTGAATCTGAGCCACCGTCTGCATCTGCGCCTCCCCCTCCTGCACCTCCACCTGTCCAGGAATCAGAGCCTCCAGATGACTTTGACATCTTTGCAGATGCCGGTGAATACGAAGGTCTGGATGTTGGCGATGATTCTGATGAGGACATCGCGCGCGCGGACACTACGGAACAGCCCATACTCGGAACACGTCCCGGACATTGGTTTGACGAGCCATCCAAGTCTCCAGAACCCGAGACATCTGCATCCGAACCGCGTTCGTTGCCACCACGCGTCCCTCTCCCTACCGATGACGACGGAGGACAAGGAGAGGAAGAGGACGTACCTATGCGTCTTGTTCCCCTTGAAGGCTCTTCCGTACCATCAATTAAGGATTTGTTAGCTCTAGATCAGGCTGCCGGGTCAGCTGACAAGAAGAGGAAAAGAAAAGAGAAAAAC